>JAQGCA010001830.1:0-15758 GCA_034698945.1 Protaphorura quadriocellata
ATAGAAGGGATATAATACATTGGTCAGAAAAGATACGGCACTAATGGTGTGCAAAACTTGCACACACAAAATTGAAAATATTATTAAAGAGAAGGTGTTGATGCAGGTTGAAACTGAATACTAACGCAATATATATATATATATTTTCTTGTCTGATCTGTAGGATCTGAACCCTTTAATCGTGCCATGCTCTTCAATGTTGGCTATGCCGAGTCAATCAAGAGATACAATTTTAGTTGTTTCATTTTTCATGATGTGGATTTAATACCGGAGAATGATAAAAATATTTACAACTGTCCAACAATGCCGAGACACATGTCTGTTGCGGTAGACACATTGAGATACAAGTAAGTGTGTCGTACAATGTTTATCAAACACTTATTGAGACAATAGAATAATTAGCCATTTTTGACCCAACAATTTAACCAATGTATTACACGAAATAGGCTTCCATATAGGACTCTATTTGGAGGTATCGCTGCATTTCGAAGAGATCAGTTTGTTTTAGTTAATGGCTTCAGTAATCGATATTGGGGCTGGGGAGCAGAAGATGACGACATGTCAAATCGAATTGCCTATCATGGCCTCTTTATTTCAAGATACTCTCCCAACATTGCTAGATACAAGATGCTCAAACACAAACATCAAAAGGTTAACTTTAGCAGGTAAGATATTCTGAAGAGACTAGCAAACGAAGGCCTGTGAAAGGCAATTCGTCAAATCTTCGTTAAATCGTCAAAATTTGATAATCGAATGAAACTAATTTCAACATGAAAAAAAAAGTAACTAAAGTAAAAAGTACGTGTGAATTCGTGGCAAATGACTCAACATTACGAATAGATCAACGTAATTATTTCAAGATAGTACTTTCAGACTGTAGTACTAATTTTAATTTGATTCCTTTGCAGATATAAAGTTCTCCACAAAGGCAAACAGCGTTTCTTGTCGGATGGTCTATGCAATCTAAACTACACGGTTGAAGAGATTACCAAAAAGAAATTGTATACACTCGTCAAAGTGAAATTAGCCAAAACATGACAAATGTCGCAAAACTAAAAACTACTAGGGTCATAATTTAATTCCGTCGCCAATTCAACTCCACATTCCGCGTAGAAATCCAGTATTCTCGAATCTCGTCTGAATTTGATCTTCTAAATGTTGCCATGAAATGAATCATGAAACTCAGAAACCCGAATATCCCATTGTACTGCTGTTGCTGTCGTACTTAAATTTTGGAACTACTTTGTAATCTCACGTCCCTCGCCAGCGACACTGATAAGAAAACAATCTCGGGGTTTGAAAATAACGTTTAAGGAATATTCCAAGAAAGGTTGTCTGAGAGTGCGAACGACCACATCGTTCCTCTTAGTTTTGCATTTGTACTTAAACATAAACGTAAGAGTATACTCGTTACCCAATCTAGTCTTCAAGTTTTCCTGGTGTCACAAGATATGATCTTCGAGCTAGTTTGTTTTTAAATAATTGTACTTAAAATTCGTTAAGTGTGTGTAAGTGTATTGCGTCTTGCGGTTGAACAAATCCATGTAAACTGTAGAAATTAAACTGAAACGATTACAATAAAATACGACTTCTCTGACTTCAGATTAAAAAAATACATGTTCAGTTCATTTTAGTACAAATCGTAGTATTTGATTCAACCACGAATACCAAATATTAAACATTCAAGGTTTCAAGAAGTTTTAACATGGGCATCTGAATCTGAATAAATAGTTCAAATTAAGTATTAATGCCGTTTCGACCTCCAGTCCATTTCTTCATCGTACTCGTCCAAGTCTTCGTCGTCTTCAATTGTCATGGCCGAGGTCTCCTTGACCTTATTCAGCTTTTTAGCTTCTTCAGCTTTCCGTTCCAAATCGATCACTCTGAAAAGAAACTAAACGATCAAAATACAATTCACATACATGGGAAAATATTTTTAATAAATTACTAATTTTACATTTCTCCTGTAACCGTTTTATCTTACTTTTGCCAATGAGCCATTTGTTCCTCAATTTCTTCAAGCTCCCTCGTCTTCGTGGAATCCTCTTCGTCTTGAACCCTCAAAGTGGAGGATTTGAGTTCTTCATTTGCAATTTCACGTGTGAATCTCTCCCATTCCAGTTCTTCCGGATCACGCCATTCCTTTCCTCTGATTTTTGCATCTTCTTTAGGGTCATCAAAGAAACCTTCTGGAAGGTTAATTCCATTCACATTTTCATTCTTCCCAGTTTCTTTATTTTGTGAATCCTCATCATCATCGTCTTCGTCCTCATCATCCCGCATGTCCACATTTGTAACTTCAGGGGGAGCCACGAAGGTTGGTGACCGCCCTGAACTTTGGGCAGCCGCAGCTACGGTTGTTGTGGACGAGGATACGGGGGAAGCAACAGGAAAAGGGACTTTGAACGAACTTTTGTCACTGTCAACATCGTTTATTCTGCTGATACCTGTCGTCGTCGTCGTTAATGCTTTTTTCTTTGGAGATGGACCATCATCGTCACCAACCTGTGGTCTTTTCTTAGATTTTAAAGAATTCAGGGCATCCTGATGTGAACGACCATTTACGTGACCCGTCCAAAATATTTCTGATTTAACGGGAGAATTGCACAGGACACAGAATAGTTGACCGGTGCTATTGTACTTCGCCAGCGGTGATTCGATTTTCTTATGTGAACTTTTCAGGTCCAATTTCTTCATCATTATTACAATTTTACGTTGATTGCGTCGTTTTCAAAATTATGGGTTTTCTGAAACGACAAAATTTTTGAATTGAAACCTTAAATGTCAATTTTTTTTAGTTTTTTACGTACGATTTCTTCAAATAAATCAAATACGTAGCAATTCTCGCGGTTTCTCTCCTGTCGTGAGCTTCGCACATGCCCCGAGCTCGACTTCTGAATCCGATTCGATTGAAGTGTTCCAAGAAAATCAATACAAACTAGAGAGTCAGAATTTTTGAACAATATTCTTTAAATTATTCTAAATTAGTCATTGGTAAATCGAACAGTATTTTGACCGTACTTTACTCAGATCTCATTGATAAAAGTATTTCTCGTCATGAACGCCTCAAGAAGGTTAGTTTCGCCTGGATTTCTTGTGCGAAAAGTACTTACTGGTAAAACCGGACATGGACAAAAACTTTGGAGGACTGATAATGCCAGTCAAGTTCGCTTTGCTGTCACAAAATCAACTGGAGAATTTCTACCTGAGCCGAAAAAAGTTCCACTGGGAATTGCAGCTGTTGGTGGTACAGTAGCTGTTGGATTACTTTTGGGAGCGGCTATTAGCAAGAATATTGCCAGTTTTCTGGAAGAAAATGAACTTTTTGTTCCAAGCGATGATGATGATGATGATTAAATTGTTTCCTGTCTTCGACGGAATAAACATTCAATTAATCGTAAGTAAACATGATCTCAGATTTTACAAAATAAAAAAAACATTTTTTTTTGTAATTAATATTTCCTACGATTTTAATTTACAGGAAACAGAGAAATGGATAGTTCCTGGAATATCAATATCGTCATAGTCGCAATGATGAAAAAAGTATTGCCATCAGATTTATTGTACGAACAAGAGTATTCGCAACCAAGGAATTAATTCATCCTTGATGTATTTATGAAAAATATTATGTACTTTGAACTGTACTTACTTATGTTAGTTTTTAAATAATATCTTGTCAGTCTATTCCGTAATTACAAGTACTTATTTAACCACTATAATTGAGCAGTTGAGTGTGATTAAAATGTAAACGTAATTCAGAATCCACCTATAATCTAACAATCATTTCTTTGTTTTGTAAAATTGCTAAAGTATTGAAGTTCAGTATAATAGAAAATTAAGGTTTTAGTCTTAATGTAAGTCATAAAAAATAATGTAGTGCAGTTGTGCGCTATGAACGTATATTGAATATTGTTCTTTGGTGCTTTTATTAATTTGGAACTGGTGTAGCAAGTAGAATGTTGAATTAATCGAACAGTGAGAATATATAATGCCAGTGTTAATTGTTTCAGAATTTCTCAGTCTGAGTGCCTTATTGTTTTCTTACTAAATTGAACTGAACTTCTTCTTTCGTTTCCAACTAACTCTGTACTAAAATTTTTGTTATTTTTGATAAATATATAAGATCCAGACATTGATTTGCTCTCGAAAGTTGAAAGTATTACAATCTTGGGATGATTTCAATTTCCTTGTAGCATTCAATTACAGTGAAGCGATAATTGTGTAAAGTGTGGTGAACAAATAAGTATTTCTGATACGAATCTTCAGAAGTCAGAACAGATATCTTGTAGCAGACAACGGTAGTCACGATAAATTCACTATTCTTACAGAAATTGTATGAACAATAAGTATGTGTAACATATCATCAGAAGTTTGCACACACGGCTTATATGGAAGGAAAAGAGTTATGGTTGGATTTACTTGGCTAATTCCCCCCCTCCCCCCCCCCCCCGTTTTCGGCAGCCCAATCTGGGGGAGTCGAACAAAATGTGAGATATGCATATTCTAGAGAATCTTATGAAGGATCTAGGGAGCTGCCATTCCGATTGAAAATCCGATGCCCGTAGCGGCGCAGACGAGTGTGTAACTAAAAAATGGCATGAAGAGACCCCCAAAAGTCGGATTTTCTTGACAAGAACATGACCAAAATAATTTGTCTCGAAAGATCTGTCGATGTATTTTTGTTATAATTTTATGCAATTTTTAATATTTTGTTTGACCGGTTTGGAGAATGTCGATATTTCACTGACGGCGGATGCAAGTGAAAAATAGTTGATCCTTTTGTAACACTCTAAACTCTAAACACCAATATACATATAAAATTTCATTAGAGATCCTGATCCTAAGGAGCAGGATTTCCTTGTACATTTTTCAAACACGGGAACCTCGTCCTATGAAAGTAAGACTTAAGATTACCTTAATACGATCTAGAATACCGTTAACGCGTGCTTACTTCTGCCAGACTTACAGGGAAACGTTATTGAACCCTTCTAAGTTTAATCTTTAAGCAGTTTTTGCAAACTGTATGTCCAGTTCACGGAATTCCCTGGGTCACGACCACCAGTGGGGATGGTATAATATCATCCATTTCACTTCTTCAATCTTGATGAGGTCTACATACTACAGAAATAAATTCAAATAGTTAAATTCAGCCGAATCCTACAACGCAGCTAAAAACAGGGATAAACGATTACGGTGGGATAAACGTTTTGTTCATCTGGATTCAATGAGTCAGTATTTTATTTACTATACTATTTACTTATGGATTAATCGTTATCAATTAATTGCGTGAATTGAACGTAGAAAGTTTAAATACCAGGTTTGAACCTTAACCATTTCGTCATGTCACACCCGGAACTCAAATCTAGAAACATACCTCCCCTTAAAATTCGTGTGACAACTGGTACAAAATATTTACTTGTAAATTGTGGAGATCGTATAGAGATAAAGAATCGTCTCCGTATGCCCAATTACAAAAACGAATTCATTAGCACAATAATCAATGTTTGGATCGGGCAAAAATTAAACACAATTTTATATTCTTCCTGTTTATATTATGGATTCTCTTTGTTTACAAGCCCATGACCCTGAAACTGCATTATTAAAACGCAATATTTGAGGGCAGGGAGACAATAAAAGGATTCACAAATGGTTTTTTCTAAATTAGTTGAGCACGGTCAATTTGAAGTACTATAATTAAAGACCCGAAACTGAAAATTTACTAGCAATGGAGGATTGTCTAGCTTTCTGCATTAGTATATATCTTTGTGCGTTTTCGGGTGAGTTAATCCGGCCCGGGAAGTTTTAAATTTAATCCGATCTCTAATCATTGTTTATAGAGGTGTCAACGGCCGAACCCTCAACGCTTCTGGCCCTATACCAGATCCAGCCAAACAAGATTTTTTGTTCGAAGCCGCGGCCCGACCGATAGCGAGATTACTTTGACCCGAAACCCGACTTGACAGATAAGATATATTTTTATAACCCGAAACCGGGTACGTCCCGTACTATTCCTAAAGTTTAATTTTTCAGTGTGTCTTGGCGAAGATGGAACTGTTCCACATATTAAAGAATTCCTCCTATATCTGTAACCCGGGCGGACTTTAGTGCTTAGCTTAGCCTCCCCAAGATATATTTCAATCATTTTGGGCCCGAATCCGCCCGAACTATTGTCTGATATTTTTGTCCAAACTTTCTCATGTCATGAAACACAGGGAGGTTCATAAAGTTTTACCCCACCTGGCATCGCTGCGAGACGCCAGACAAGGTACAGGTATACATTTAGTCAAGGAAAACTGTGTACTTCCTTGAAACTTTGAGGTCGGGATGCGATGCCGGTTGGTGAGCGGTTACAAAGCCACACTGTAATGGCGTACTTGAATTCATCCGAGTCGGGTTTTACGGAATACGGATGTCTAAATCACCAATATTTTGATTTCAATACTTTAGCCCTGGCCTTGCCATCGAATCGGGGAAACTCGATTGGATTTTATCCAGTTGAAGAAATTTTTGGACTTCGTCCAGTCTCAAAATCAACGCCAATCAAGGCAAGGGTTATTGGAGGCAGTGATGCAGAACCTGGAACCATTCCTTACCAAGTGTCGTTACAAGCATATGATTTTAGTGGAGGGAGATATCACATGTGCGGCGGAATAATAGTCGGAAAATTTTATGTCCTGACTGCTGGCCATTGCGTTCTCAACAAAAATTTGAGAAATATGGATGTGGTCGCTGGTGTTAACAATATTTTTCTAGACTCGGACACTAACGAACAACGGAAAAGCATAGAGACGGCTACCATTCATCCAACTTACAACCCGTTAGTATTTCACCCGATTCATATTTTTGTGTTTGGATTTTAAAAATCATATTTTTAAAATTAATTGCAGTTCTTCGTTCGATGGTGACCTGGGAATCATTAGGTTGAAGTCTCCGTTCTTAATAAATAACTTTGTACAACCTATTCCGCTCGCGGAAGAAAGTATAGAGCCGTCAGGGAAATGCAGAACGAGTGGTTGGGGAAATGTCGTCAACAATTCTACGGAACCAGTTTTCCCTGGAATATTACAAAAAGCAGATCTGGACATCGTTCCTCGGCTCAAATGTCAGGAACGGTATGGTCAAATTGTGACCAAAGGTATGATCTGTACCGGCGTTCCTGGGGGTGGTGTCGGATCCTGCAACGTAAGTCATAAATAATCAGTCAAGTCGTTGAAATTTGTACAGTCAGCCCTTGCCAATTCGCTATGTTGGGATTTCAATCCCTCATGAATGCATGCCTTTGGTCAGTGCTTTGAACATATTATATTTCTCCAAAGCACTAAGGCAAGTATTTACGTGTGTCATAGTTCAACCTATCTATCCAGGCTTTTTTGGAAGCATTTGCTTCAGTTCATTCATTGATGGTCGCTGTACTAATATTCCTTCGAGGCGTACCTACTAATTTCGATCAAATGAGATAAACTATAAAGGTGTCTGCAACTTTCAGCCAAACGTGTGCTAATTGCTAACTTGAATAAACTTGTTATTGACAATTGAAGTAGTTTTGACTCCACTCTCAAGTGTAATTACGTATTCACATTTCCTGTGCTTGAAGTATTTTATATGATCTAGGACTTTGTACTGCTCGGAGACCGTGATCACGATCTAATTCGAATGTTTTAGTACTAAACGGTGTGCTCATTCATTCATTAATACATGACTGTTTGTTCAGGGCGACTCTGGAGGTCCACTTATTTGTAAGGACGAAATGAACTCGGATTATCTGGCGGGTTCTGTGTCATGGGGCATGGTGCCTTGTGCATTAACTGGTGACCCTTCGGTTTGTTTGTTTGTTTGTTTTTCTATTAGATTGTTAACCCCTGCATTCAAACATACAGAGTATACGTGTTGATTGTCTTATTACGGATACACGTGATGTTAATTTTTATACTTGTCTATCTAGGTCTATGCTAGCATTCCATACTACCGTGACTGGATTGACGAAATGATTTCAGACTAAACCTCCAACTGCATTTATTCCCAGTTAAAACCAATTATTTTTTACGAGACATGTTATATCGCACACCTGGCTTATAGCTCTATTAATTTTCAAATAGAAACGTATTTTTTCAGGAATATTTATTCCAATTGCGTAAATCCTTATAGTCACACCTGATGTTGATTTGTTGGCGTGCCTGTGAATACATGATTAGTTGAAGTTAAACTTATTTGTACAATATGAAATTGAATTTTCATTTCAAGCGTATTCTCTTGAACACCGCCGACACAGTATAGTGATAATCTTCCTCTGATGATAACTTGAATGACGTTATTTGTTATGAGAGGAAATACCTGGGAAAACTCAACAACCTTTTTATAATCCCTGCCACTCTAATCTAATATTAATTTGAAGTAACGGTTTGATAAAAAGGCCGAACGTGAACAAAATTTGTACCATTTATTAAATTCATTAATTTTCACGTTCACAACTGCGAAGGAGGATAATCCAATGTTTAGTTGAACTTGTCTGGATACACCAAATCCAATTAAACTGTTTGATTTAAATCGATCTGGAAGTTCGACACAATCGACATTTAGTAGGATTGAACGTTTTATTTTAATTTTAATCATGATACTGTTCAGTCTATTTTTGCTACTTTCTGTGGGTATGTACCAACTTTCTAACTGAAAGGTTTAAACAAATAATGAATCACATTTAATTATAATATTGATTGAGATATTGAATATTCAGCTGAATTAAAGGCTGCCAGATTAAAGCCTAAGCTAACAATTCATCAACCCGTCGATGACATTGCCGTAAGAATAATCGGAGGAAGCAATGCCCGGGTAAACGAATTTCCTTGGCAAACGTCAATCCAACTATTAGATCCTGCTGGAGGTCCGGCAACTCCATTCTGTGGTGGTGCAATTCTGGACAATACTCACATTCTGACAGCTGCACATTGCATCCAACCAGAAGAACTCAGTACGATTGTTGTAAGTAATCAAAACACCCAAGACTTGCTTTCGGAATTTCATAGGCTTTCGGAAATCCGAATGCAAGTCTTAAAAATTTTCAAACCGTTTAATCGTTCTCAGCTCATCGTTATTCTTGAAATATTCGAAGAGACCATTCAGTATTTGAATATTAAACTTCCAAACTCCTGTCCTGACATAAAGAAATGTCTGGACTAAAATCGTTGAAATCAATTTTACGATATAACGGAGACTTCATATGCCATGTGATGTTAATACTGTTCTTCGATAACGGGTTAAATGAGTTCCATTCCAATATAAGGTCAATGACCGTTTCTTATTAAATCCCCCAGCAAAAGTTATTAAGAGCTGGCTTCCCTACGAAATAATTGGGAGTACCATGTGCAAGAAAACCCAACGCGATTTACATTAAAAGTTAGAAATTGCTCGATTCCGGTGGGCTGATAATATCGTATGAGGATTTTACTGAGGAAACTGTGTTCATAAAAATTATAGGTAGTTGCTGGCGCTCATAGTGTTTTCAGTCCGGATGGAACAGAACAAAGTGTTCGAGTAGCTGCTTGGGAATACCACGAGAATTTCGATCCGTAAGAACATTTAGAAAACCAGTTACTATTTTTAGGCTGTTATTCATGTACTTCGGTTAGAAATTAAGTCTTCATAATATTTTAATTCCAGGGTAACTTACGATTTTGACATTGCAATTATTCGGCTAGCGTCTCCGTTGACATTCAACAGTCGAGTGGGCAGTATTGCTCTACCGCCGCAAAATTTCGAGCCGTCTGGCTCTTGTGTGAACACTGGGTGGGGAAATATTAGAAATGACGGAGGAACGGAGTATCCTGAACTCTTGCAGAAAGTTACGCTTCAAATGGTTGACCGCCGTACTTGTGAAGACCGTTATGCTGGGGTCAATCAAATTACAATGGGTATGATTTGCTCAGGCGATAAAGTGAATCAAGGATCTTGCAAGGTTTGTTTCTAATTTTATTTTCATCCTAAAAAAAAACTCTCTTCTCGAACTTTAGAGAGAAATTGACGTGAAGAACTCGGTCATGGGGTGCGGGTGTCCAATCTTTCTCACTTTTGAAAATTATATGATTTTTTGTGCTGATATATCGCCCGTATTTAATTAAATAGAGGATGGGGGTTGGGAAAATCTATATTTTATAAAAAAATCTCTCTACAGAAGGGTTGGGTGATGCGAATGTTACGTTGTTTAAAACTGCAAGCAGCACAATTGGATCTCTAAATCTGAAAAACATTTTCAACTCACGTGTGTTCATTTTACAATATTCACAAGCGTTCTGTTCATTGAAGTGTATTCAGCCCACTCAGTATGACCTTATTGTTTCGGCAGCGAACCCGGCGACGTTAAAACTACAACAAGTAAACCTGCTGTCATGCAAATCGTAAATCTTGAAGCCAAACCGATTATATGTAAAACACAGGTGTGATAATTTTAGAAAGAATTCGTGGAATTCAAAATCCGAAGGTTATAAATGTATCTCTAACTAGCTGTTTGAAGAAGAAAACAGACACGCGCGTCGGATGAGCCTCAGTGTGCTTGTGAATTAATATTTAACGTACACATATTAAATGTACAAAATTGTAAATCTCAATGCGGAATTTCATGAAAACGTTTCACATAAGTACAAAGTGTCACTTTTCCCAAAATCTAGAATTTCCTGACAATCTCATATATTTTAATAAATACGCCACTGGATCAAATCAAACTTCAAGTAGATTAAGAATTGCACTACAATTCCAAATTACATTTCTATAATCAAATTTATAAATAAAATTTGTTTCTTATCGTTTACAAAAAGAAACTGTTCGGTAAGTATTATCCTTTAAAAATCTTGGGAGAAAGTAGTTGGATACCCGGCCTCATACGTACACGTTACATTCCGGTTGGTATGTTTGAGAATTGAGACTAATATTAAAAGAAATGCTAATGTAGGTGATTTAGCCGTAATTAATTCCCTTCAAAATGTTTTTCTTTTATTTCAGGGAGATTCTGGTGGTCCACTTGTATGTACGGACAACAATGGTAACCCCTATTTAGCCGGATTGGTTTCTTGGGGAGTGGAACCTTGTGCTGCGGATCCCAAATATCCCTCCGTTTTTACAAACGTTGCTTACTTTATAAACTGGATTTTTGGAACAAAATAAATTATATATTAGTTATACTACATTGTAATTATCTCAAAAATAAGACTTTCTCGAAATGCGTTTGGTGTCACTTACCAAAATAAGTACCCGCTCTGCTAAATTAATAAACAATATATTTTATTGGATATTTTATATTTCATGACCATGCGTTTAGTGTGAACTTAAATACCTCGAAATAAAAGTGCCCGTATTGTCATATTTCGTTCCGAAATGACCGTACATATCGGCTCGACATCAGGAAGTAAAGGACCTCGGACAGTTCTTATGGACAGTTCTTATGATCTGCTATTAACCCTTTGAGGAGTACAGTCTGTACTCCTCAAAGGGTTAACATAAAAAATTAGACAACAATAAAACTAGGGCATGTCATACATCGACGAAATCTCAACTCGTTTGATTTAAATGTATACACCGCAGGAAAACACCGATTTTGTGGTTCTGTCCTATTAGTTTTCTACTAATACCAGTTCTCAATCTAGTTTTCAGTTGCACTTAAACTTTGCTTCGTTTTCTTATGTCAAGGTTCTAGATTAGAATATACGTGAATAAGATTTCAAATTATTGTAAAATCATGGCATCAACAAATGTTCATCTGATTACATCCTCCGAACATAGTTGTACCAGATCCACGAATCTGTCATATTATAGCAAAGCACCAACCGCCCGACCAGAAACTACCATATGTGAATGCAACTAGACGTGTAGCTCTTAATGGATGTCAACTAGATACATAAATTGATATAAATTGAGTTTCCGAGCCAGAAGATATCATAAATACCAGACTTAAACAAATCATGTCATTCGTCAAGACGTCACCTTCTGAGTCAGTGGAAGGCAAGGTCATGAAGTAACAGAATAAATAAATTTAATTAGGGATAAGCTGATAAATGTAGTGCTCGGTAACTCCCACTTTCCATGTATTGTCTATTCGTATTTTCTTTAACCGTAGGGCGAAGTCGGAGAAAAAATAAAATAGATGTTAACTTACCGATTCTTTTCCAATTGTCTTTTTTTGTTGTTGTTTTTTGGAAAATGAAAGGTATCACAGCGTGTGTGTTAGTGCTCGTGTTTTTCGTGTCATTCGTTACAGTGACAGCGACAGGCGATACGACATACGGCAATATTTGGCAGATGATCAGGAATTGGTTTCGAAGTGCCAGAGATATTGAGATAAAATGTCGAGAGAATGAAGTACCCTTCAGTGGTACGAAAATGGTAAATACAAAATATTTGAATTGATTTTCATACTACGAGAAGTTTCATTTTTAATTACATGTAACCCACGTTTGGATTGGAGGAATGCAGGGTGAGGCAAAAATGACGCTCACACATTATTTTATTAATTCCAACTCTCGTATTTGCAGATGTAATAAACGCGAGCCAGGGTTCAGGCGGATAATCGTCTCATAAAGATATTTGAAAGCAGTCTCCCAAGAGCGCTTTTCGAACGGTATTTTCACTGTATTTGATTTTATAGGAAACTGAATTGGAAATTTGCTTACGACCACATTTGAAGGAATTGATGAAGTCAATGATGTCTCTGGATGGCCGGGGGCGTCAGAATAATCAAATTGGTGTCATCTTGCATGAGATATACTCCGGAAGAACCGTAGAGGCTGAGCATATTAATTTGTTACGACAAAGAATGGTAAAGCCGTTTTGTCGATTCGTGCCCAGTTTCTTTAATTGTGTGGAACCACGTGGGAAAGAATTGATCGAAAGTTGTACCACGAATGGCGGTTATGAGACGTTAGTGCTGACATATGTAGACTTATTTACCAAATCAGCGTGCAAGGATAAGGGGACACTTTTAGTCGGTTTGTAACAAATCATTTTAACAATTTTACATGTGAAATCTTTAATTTGACCTTTGAATTTCCCTGTAATCTAGTCATGAATGAGTCAAGATGACCCTCATATTTAATATTTTCTCTCAAAATTTTCATTTTATGTACGAATCAAATACAACCAGTCACCCAATGAATAATTTTCATTCCGAATTTCAGATACCGATCACATTCATTAGAAAATTATCACCCAAAATTAATTTGGTTTAATCCTAGTTTTCACCATTCTAATCTACCCCAGACTATATAGTGGCAGAAGGAATGGCTTGTGGTGAATTCTTAACGAAAGAAGGAGACGTTTGTTTCCAGAATTTCATTAATGACGATTTCCCGAGACTACAGAAGACGACTCAAGGACGCTGCGAGTAAGTATTATTCTTTTACGCATCAACTTCCAAACTTCAAGAACACTTTAAAAAATTTATTTCAATTATAGTAAACTTGGGAAACTTCACGATTGTGTCACTCTTGGCTTGAACGCGTGCCCAAAGAAGAAAGCTGTAAATATTTTACAGTCGATGCTCGGTGATCTTAAATCTTGGATTTCAACGGAATGTCACATTAACGCTACCAGTCCTGGGAAACGTGTTTCGAATTCAGTTTTGAGTGTATGTTTAGGGACCATGTTCTACTTATTGTTGAAATAGATTTAGTGTAATATAACTGTTGTATTTATCTAAATTAAATAATCCGGTTTGGGTGAATTTGCTTAAGTTATGGCTGATTTGGTAAATTTGGATTAAAGTTAAATTAAAATAAACGTTGAATCATAAACTTTACTGGTTTACAGTTTCCGGTTTGGCGTCATAGGTAATCGGTTTCGAGCCAGTAGTTGAGAAATACGGTACCCCACGGTCGTGTGCATTGCGGGCATTGCCTATAGGTCAAACACTCCCTGGCAAACTCCTTTTCACTTACAAGTGTCAGGAAACGCGGATTTCGACTCAAGAACAATTTCAGAGTTAAAATTTTTGTCACCCATGAAATTTTCCCTAATGTCTCTCCTTATCATTCGGTATACAGACCTTAATTCATTAAATTAAGTTTAAAAATTACAATAGTTAAGTTTAGTTACAGTCGGACACTCACGGATAGTTCAACGTTTCATTTTTGATGTTTATGTTGTGTGAGCTATGGAAATTGATGTCTACATATAATAAAATTACATCCAATCCCAATCTAACCAGGTCGAATGACTATAAGGAATTTATTGATGGGATTGATGTAGCCTCCTTAGTCACAGGTTATATTTTTTTACCTTATGATACCTCAGGTGGAGTGGAATGCGTAAAGTCAACTGGGGTGGTCATTAGGACTCACCGAACTTTCAACTACTAATATCAACTGGAATACATGGTGTGGACTAAAAATTCCCTGTTGTGTATCGTCGGTTAGTTATGGGCCAACGCACTTGACCTTCTCGATATTGACCTTCTCGCCTTCATTCATGAGTTAATGAGTTCAATGCCAGCTTTGTGTCAATTGCCTGCCAAATTCTGATCGTAAACTCGTAATGGATCTGGCGACGCCGATTCTGTGAAGAAAAATTACTCCACCGAAATGAACCAGAATTGAATTAATTAAGCGCGCGGATGTAATTATTTGTATGCACTATCTTCAAGCTCGGTTTCCTCAAGACAAAGATGAATAGAACTTTGGATTTTGTTATGTCTACTACTGGGAAATTCTTTTGCACCGCACATTGTGCTTAATAGGTAGATTTATAACCGAAGACTGTCCGATGCTAGTTCACCAGGTCGGATTCTGTGCACATGAGTTGTGAAAATGAGATTAGCTGCTTAGTCTTAACATTGCATCTGCTGACTTTGGCAATCCAAGTTTTTCCTTCTCTACTTATGAGTGAAAGTCTGGAGTGCTTGATCTGATCAAGGTATTTTTAGCCGAAACTTCTTGCGGTGAGTCTCGCAGTAGTACTAGTGATTTGACTTTTAATCGAGCAGTGCCGACAACCGTTTTGTTCTAATTAGCGTATACAAAGAAGACGACAAAAAATTATCTTTCATTGAATAAGTTTATTAAACAGAGGGATATAATTATAATTATTTCCAAGTTGTGCAAAAGGCATCCGCTCCTCAAAATAATTGTATACCTTATTTTTCTTCTTGTCACTGAAAAATCACGCGAGATATGAGAAGTATCTGTACATATATTTTCGTCATTAAAATAATGGCCGTAATTGTGATGGCCGAGGATGTTAGATCCAACCCAAACAACATCGATCAAGTTTGGAACGAGTATTTCAGGCCTAAACTTCTTCTATTCCTGGACGATTTGCAAAGTGACTGTCAGAAACACGGAAGAGAAATCAACTTGACACGAATGGTGAGACAGCTTGTTTGCATGAACTGTCAGTTGTTACCATAATATAAGAGGTCGTAAAATTTTGCTTAAGTAAAATATACAAATTCATAGACATTCGTGGTAACGCGTGTCTAAGAACCACACATCATTCCGAATAGGATGTTTTAAATTCCGTTTTGGCAAGGTAGAGTACCCCTAATAATCGGAAAAAACTAAAGTGGAGTAACTCCTTAAGGTGGAGTGGTCAATATGAGCACAAATGGCTTGTAAAAATCAGAACTCAGCTTTGGAATGTGTATGTTAGGCTCAAACCCCGAAATCGGTCAATGAGCGTTTAAAACGACCAAACCTAGGTTTGTCGGTCTCGTTTTTACCAAAGGCCGAAATTACGGCATTTGGTCGTCCAAACCTAGGTGTGGCTCATTTTCAATTTGCCAA
>JAQGCA010001831.1:0-15742 GCA_034698945.1 Protaphorura quadriocellata
GAACGGAACGGAATATGTACTAAGATTTAAATGTTTGGAACGGAACGGAACGGAACTACACACGTGGCTGAGAACGATTCTGGAACGTCGTTCCACAAATCGTTCCAGGTCCGAAAGTACAATATTACGTTAGTCATGGAGTGTTGTGTCATCGATAGGTTTGACACGATATTCACGAGACATTGGATGACCACATAACGTTATATGGGGATGACCACTTAACGTTAAGAGATGGGCATGACCACTTAACGTTAAGAGTTGGGGATGACCACATAACGTTAACAGATGGGGATGACCACATAACGTTAAGAGATGGAGATGACCACATAACGTTAACAGATTGGGATGACCACATAACATTAACTGATGGGAATGACCACATAACGTTAAGAGATGGGAATGACCACATGACGTTAAGGGATGGGGATGACTGCGTCCACGCTCTATAAGAAGGTAGAACTAATTTTGGAATAACGTTCCGGAACGGAACGGAACTGGAACTGTGACTTTTTTTATGTTCAAGAACGGAACGGAACTGGTACGACAAAATGTAAAACGCAGTGGAACGAGAACGGAACTAGAACGAAGAAAATTTAGTGAGTTCAGAACGGAACGAAGGACCGGAACGATTTTACCACACTACAGTTTTCCTCATGGCATCTGAAATTAATGGTCAACACAAAACCCCATTTGCGTATATGCTAACTAATGGCTCTGATAATGACCTCCTCGCATGTGTTATTAAGAAATCATTAGAGGTTCTTCACGAGAATAAAGCGACAGTAATTAATATTACATTTGACGGGCTACCTGCTAACTTCTGTGCTGCTGAAAAGCTTGTAGCAATTTTGATGTTACCAGTGACCATTTCAAAACATATATGATGCACCCTTCTACAAAGGACAACGTATATTTCACCCCAGATCCGTTTCACATGCTAAAACTTATGAGAAATTTAATAGAGGCCTACCACTGCTTAATTGATTCGAACGGACAAGTATGTTGTGATAAATTAATTTTGAACTTCGATTATGGGTAGAAATGTTAATCAATGAAATATTTTATAAATTCACAGGAAATTAACTGGAAATATTTCGGACATTTGATGAATTTACAAAAAAGTCAAGGTCTTTGTGCAGCGAACAGGATAACCACTCGTCATGTTAATTTCAAGAAGCAGAAAATGAAGGTAAAGCTGGCCGTCCAACTACTTAGTTCCTCTGTAGCCATCGCATTGAATGTTTGCGAAAAAATTGGTTCGTCCGAGTTTATTGGGAGTTCAGGATCATCAAAATTCACAAAAATTATGGACAGGTGACTTTAATACGATACGATCATATACAAAAAATAGAACATAATTTACAACACTTTCTAATATTCAGAATATATGATGCGTTAAATTCACATGGAAGAGGCACTGGATATAAAGCTCCTTTGTCTGCTTGGAATCAAAACTCTTGAAAAGCCTTATTCTGAGATGCCAAAAGTTATCTGCTTGGGCTGAAGCGCAAGTCGGATAATATGCTTCTCATAAAGACAAAACGGTCTACTTGTATAGTCGGACTAATCGTCTGTATGGAAAGTGTAGAGTCCATGATGGAAAAATATGTACTTCCCAAAGAATCGTCGCTGAGGTGCGAAATATTTATGAAATTTCTCAGTTTGCATTGTAAAGAATTTAAGTTGTGATTTTCAATTCAAATTTCAGATATTTAGCCACATACAAGCTTTCACAAGACCTTCTAGAATTGTTCTTCTCCGCACTGCGTCAGAGATTCGGGAATAATAATAAGCCCAACTCAATTCAACTTGAACACGCACTTAAAAAAATGTTGTCGGTAAAAATCACTCCAAATCCCAAAGGTAATTGTATTCCTCAAGACAGTACAATAACGTCAGGAGTCTCACCCTTTCGAAAAACGACGACAGACGACACTGAAGATATTAATATTGACGATATACCTGAATTTCCATCCTTCCACTGTCTTTCGGTATTTGTAAGTGTTGTAGTGGTATACATTTTGGGATTTGTTGGACGAAAAATTGTCCGAAAATTGAATTGTTTTGCTTGTGTGGAATCCCTAGTTTCGCAAGATCCGAGTCAAACCAAGCTAAGGTCCGATTTCATTCTTCTGAGTGAGAAAAACAATGGTGGACTGTTCATTCCTTCCGATGACCTGATTTCAGCATGCAGGGACACAGAAATGGCAATCAGGGAGTTCAAAGCGGGTCGGGTCACTGGTATGAACAAGTCCGCAATAATCAAACGAAGCATCGCAAAACTGATCAAATCGGAATCGTTTAAAACACTCAGACAAACCAACACAAATGAACATAATCAATGTGTACCCATGTCATGGACTTGATGAAAATGGTGGCTGATGAGTATACAAAACTTCGATTGTACCACATTGCCAGAGAGGAGAGTTTCTTATTGTCCCCTACTTGTGTCAGGAATCAAATGACAAAGGTCGTTCACTTCAAAGGTCACTAAAATACAGATTGTTACTGTATATTCGTTTATTTGTTAAATTAGTTGTTCCGTTCGTGTTGTTCTTTATTATAATACCGAGTTTCGTCTAATTTTGTGTTAATTATAGTACTCATGTTTACACTAATATAATTTTATAAAATATTCGCCAGAATTACAAATGTTGTCTGTTCCCTGGGAATTCTGTGAAAAATCAACAAAAACTTGAACCCTATCTCTCAACACAGGTTTCAAAATTTTTTTGATTTTCGGACCTTTGGGTCTCTAGTCAATTATATATACCTCCATGGTCAATTGTGTGAAGGCTATTCACATTTATTCTTGAAAACCAAGAATATTGCAATGTTAACCACAAAGGGCAAAAGTCTGACGTTATTTTAACCACAGTGAGATTTTCCGTACACTGGACTTTGTGCATAGGCTTTTTCCAACAGACTAAAAAACTGACTAATTCTTTTGATTGGAAAATATCCTCACGTCATGTGATCACGTCATTGAGCAGTTTTAAGGGAAACTTTAAGAGGAAGTATGCACTAAATAAAATGGCTGTCTTAACACTATATCCCCCATATGCATTGTTAAAAGGTATTAGCATTTATGCATATTTGTCGAGACGAAACACTTTGAGATGGCTGGTATATAAATGTTATGACGGAACTAAAAGCCTAACGAACACAAAGTTCAATTGGTATCATAAACTCAAAAAAATGTTAAATAAATGGAATGTTGCACACATTTTAGAAATTGAAGACGAACCTAATTTTAACTATCAAACAGGAATTAAAAATGTTACTGCTGTAATCAAAAAAAATGATAAGTGACGGTCAAAGTAATGACATTAGAAGTATGAAGAGTAGTGATTTCTTTCACCTATACAAGGCAAATAAGACACATTGCAGGGAAGAGCATTACCTGAATAAAAATTGTAGATGGATAGTTAAGCAGTTGATAATGCAGTTAAAATTAGATATGTCGCACCTAACATATAAGGGTAAAGTAATTAAAGCAAATTCGCTGGAATTCTTATATAAGAAAGTGCAAAGTGATAAGTGTAACCTGTGCGGAAGAAACCAAGAGGACGCATATCATATAATGTTTGAATGTCCTCATTATAATAGTATAAGGTCCAGTTATCTGACACATATCGATAATTCCGTGTATAACCGTGTAAACTATCTGAAATGCTTTAACAACTTAAAACGTAGTGAACTCTTAAGCCTATTTCATTTCTTCTATGGAGCTTTCCATCTTCGTCAAGTGTACCTTGATTATACGAATAACTGAAATGTGCAATGTCTATAAATTGAAACATAAATAACAGAAATTGAAAAGTAAGAAATTGTAAGCTGTAAAAATGCCTGTAATGCAAAACATGAATTGCCTGTAAATCGTCGCGTATAATGTCTGTAATGGTCGAGGCTACAAGCGGACAATAAATTTGATTTGATTTGATTTGATTTGATTTGATTTGAGATGGCTGCCAGTTAAGTGACAACAGCTAAATAGGGTGACGGTAAACAATTAAATCCATAATATTTAATAATAATAAAACATTCTTTAAAACCGTTTATTGCTCTTGACATAACGTTAGTTTTAAATGAAAATTCTGAAGTTATCTAGCACTTGCTTGTACTGGCACTCAAGAGAGAACACTAAAAATATGTAACATATTATTCTCTTTGGAAGGAACAGGAGTTCAGAAACCAATGAAAACACATTTGGAGCTTGGGAGAAAAAGGGTTTAAGCTCAATTTACATGCGACCTCAGCCTCAGAACAATCCTTTTTCCAATCTCCACCTCAACTTCACCTTGACCTGGATGAGAAGTCAAATTGTGGAAATTTTGAGTCGACTCTTGTCCGCCGTGACCAATCACCAATCTCATCTTTTTAACAAGCTCAGTCTAATTATCGTTATATTCATAAGTTTGGCGAACGGCGCTGGCGAAAATTTTTAACTCATCACAGCCTCAGGTTATATCTCGCTTTCTGAACTTTTTTCGAATCTAATTCGACGTATTTTTGGAAAAGTTCACATGGGAAGCCGAGGGTCCTTACAAAAACGCAAGTAATTATAATTTAATGAAAATTTAAAATGCTTATGACCAAATACGTCGGATTCTTGTTAAAATAGGAAGACCCTACACACTTTCTGCAAAAATAACTCAAAAACTGGTTCCACTAAAATTGAATTTGACAATAATATTATGAATTCTAATAATCCACAGTGGTGTGTAACATTAATTATCTTGTCAACTCCAAATTATTATCACTCGTTTAAGCTTAGCTGAGGTTTTTAGAAAGTTTTCCACGTTGTTTCGAAGAAAAAACTAGTCTATCCCGGAAATTTTTTAACCTTCGGAAATGTAACTCCAATTCGTTGAATGACTTCTGCTGAACACCAAATCCCACAATTCATACATTTCTCCAAAGATAATCCCTGAATTAATTGTGCCAGAAATCCTATTACAAAGAAAATGATATATTCTCGAATTTAATCGATAAACATATATTCAAAAAAAGTCAATGGTGCATGTTAATGTGTTCGGCGTCTAGGGTGTTATGGGTTAATAACAGAGTAGGTAATAATGTATAACTATCCGCTCAGAAACTGTTCTACCTAATAAGTTCAAATTCCGCCAGACATTTCTTTTCGAAATATCATTGAAAACAAAAGGACATGTATAAGCATGTTTTTGCCGACCAGTAAAAAAAATGCACCGTTTATAGTCCGATATGAACTTAATCTTTACCGACTCTCATCTTTGCATTTTTCTGTTTCCCGCAGCTGTCTTACTTGGTGTAGTGAACTTCTAATTCTGGCTTACTGGGAAGGGAACTCAGTTAGTGTGCGGGAAAACATACATGTTACTGGAGAGGAGCACTTTTTTTGCCTTTATTTACAGGTAGACCTGAACAGAGAGTCAGACTCTGTGTTCCGATTACTTCGACAAATCCAAGGTAATGTTTTCGATGGCATTGATTAGGAAGGAATTTGGATGTCTGCTGACTCTAAAGGCTGGCTTTGTTGTTGGCCTATCAGCTAGGAGAGTACTGAGCCGCATTCCAACCTAATTTACCTCTCAAACCCCTGGACCGACGTTATAGTCGTGTTTTAATTTTTCCACAGAGTCTATAGGACTCTCTGCCACTCCCATGTTAAAAACCCACACAAAGTCACCGCACCAAGTTGAGGAGCCCAGGCATTTAAGCCGCATTTCACAGAAAAATCGGATTTCCATACTATTCTGCTATCATGGCTCCTCTTTTGCCGACCAGTAATCAGCATACATTTTTGAAATCTTCTCATATGCAAACCGGAAAAATCCTTATGGGATTTAACCTACGAATAAAATCAAGTTTCCACAGGGGTACCTCAGGACAAGTTTGGTTTGTCTAACAAGGGAAACTTTTGGGATGTTAACGCGACCTAGACCCGACATCGACTTTTTTTCACGCGTTGGGGTCTCCTGAGTTGGAAAAAGTTAAATATCGGTAGCAGAAATGAGATACTTTTTCTGGCCTATCTCTGAAAGTTCTCCCCCATGCATGCTAATGCATTAGAAATTTTATTAATTTGAACCTAATTTGAACCTATATGGTCGATCATTGATGTCTATTTCGTGAGTATAATGATTTGAATTTTACCTCCTCAAAGGCATCTCCTGCCCCATTGGTGTCTCATAATTTGTCGGCAGATAACTGAATCACGGGGTATGTTGTTACAGTAGTTCCTGTATTGAAAGATAGAGTACATTCTGTACATTGTGGATTCCTTTCATGAGATGAATGTGATAGGGAATGATTAGTGCTCCGCACGGAATCGATTCTGGACTCGGAATCGATGAAGCGATTCCGATTCCGGTTTTGGTCGGAATCGACGATTCCGACTCCGATTCCGATTCCGAGTTTCTCAGACTTGAGTGATTCCGATTCGAACAGACGAAAATGACTCCGAACTCGATTCCGGTTTGGGTTGGAATCGATTCGGCTCATAACAATCGAATGATTGTTATGAGCACGGCTACCTACCTTGGACAACAACTACAGGTTCAGATCCCTGCGTAATTATCACAAGTCTTGCCCTATTTTCATTTTTCTTTGGTAGCGCGGCTGTCTTGAGTGCAATTTGAGTGATGTCTTCTGTGCCGAAACACAGAGTTTAAAAATGCAACGGCTTCCTATGTGTTTTGTATATTATTAAGGTTTGGGGTCAATGATAGGTGTAGTTAAAGGGCTAGCACAAATTCTCCAATTAAAAGTTTCGTTAAGACGGATTATAGTACCAGAGATATTTGGCTCATGGACATAAATATGGGTATATTTGTTTGACTGCAGAAGAATTAGGGACTGTGTATGTGCATATATTACGTGTATCTTTTTCGGGGGGGGGGGGGGTGGGACGTTAAGAGTGGGTCAATTTCTTATATGACGCTAACGTTAAATTTGATGATTTTGGGGAGAGATGGGGTCGAAAATTCACAATATATGTATACGTATTATGTGCACAGCCCCATAGCGGAGTAGTAATAGTAGTAGTGAAGTAGAATTAAATGTTAATTTACCTGTTCATTTCCAAAGAGAATGTCAATGTATAGGAGAGCAGACTTGAGTCAATCAAAATAAGTTGTACAAATGTACGGAGCACTTAATTTCATTGTAAAAATCCGATTTCGACTCCAAGCATAATTTGTAACCTCCAACATAATCCCTGGACTATGGATGAGAAAGAACCCCTTCAAAATATGAAAGTACATACATGTTGAGAAAAGTAATCATACAACGCAACAGACTTGGGTCAATTCATGTATTACAGTACAATTAATTACCAGGTATGAAGTCATTATTTGTAGGGTGAGCTGGGCTAATTTGCCCCACCCTGCAGATCGTGTGCTAATTCACCCAACGTTTTAACTACGTGAGCATGAAGACATTTTAACACGCCCACTTAATGCGATTCGGGGAAATTAGCACACCATTCCACCAGAATGAGAAATTAATACGTAATTACGAAGTGTGCTAATTTGCCCCTATTTCAAATCATGTGATCCACCGAGAGTACGTTCTTGATGTGTCAATTTGCATCAGCCCTTAAATAAATGGGAATGGCCATCTTCAAACATGCCAATTTATGCGAATAGGGCGATTTGACACACTCTTTCAAAATGGGGCGTACTAGCCCACCCTCCATTAAAATAAACTTAACCCAAGCCTGTAAACTCCTTATTTTTATAAAAAAAGAAGAACTTACAGAAATGTAATAAAATTCAGCTTTTTCAACAAATTTGAAATTTTCTGGCTTCATAAACTGTTGTTTTGTGTAGTGAGTCGTTGCACCCATGTATGCACAGAGTGATCGATTCGTTCCAGTTATGAGAGCTGGACAAGTGGCCGTTGGAATTGACTCAATAATTTGGTGCTGAACATTAACTCCATCATCAATGGCAGCATTTGCTAGAATCCTTCCATTCTCATCATTTCCAACTCCACCCAACATTGTACACACATTTGGTATATTAACAACCCACTAAAAATTTAGAATTTTAGCCAAGCTCAAGTAATTTGTACCAAACTGTAAAACTGTAAGTCTAAACCTAAACTGTACCACTCAGTCACTTGAATTCCTGGCGTACTATTTTAAGACTGAGTCGATATCAATATTGATAGATTTAGGCGTAGGTTAACTAATTAACCTTTCTCAGTTTTCTAGATCTTCGCCCTCACTCACACCCCAAAGTTAACACTCTCACACAGTCACTGATGCATAAGTGAATTGCCCAATTCGCCCCAAGTCAATAAATCACACACGATGCAATAAATAGACGTACGCACGCACAAGTTGACAATAATAATAATGTTATAATCTATTATTCCCTACAACTTCGAACACTGCCTGATTAAAGTAATTATTGATTAATAAATAAATGAACTCAATTATTTCCTATCTTCTCCTACAACGTTATGTCAAACTCCTACTCTAACGTTAACTCTCTCGTTCACTCAATGTCTCGAACACGAACTCCAAATCTCGAACTAAGATGTTGACGAGTTGACCGTCAATCCTCGAATGTAACTGGACCTCTGGTCCACTCGAACGCTCCAAGTAGACTGACTGGACGATCGCCTTCTGCACCAGACATACATCATCCATCCAAACATCTTTGACCTTACAAACACACACATTACATTACGTAACTTTCCATGACGTTATTAATTACATTATCCATCCAACTAACGACTACTACAATCCATGTACATCCGACAATATGGTGACCCATCCTTAAAGACATTACTCCAGACGGTTCGCCAAAACAAGTAATATTTAACAATATCGAACCGTATCGAACATACAAGCCCGGGTTTACGGACGAACAAGATGTGTATCTCATATTTCTATAGTACAGCATAGCATGTATTGAGTTGGACTAATGTAAGTCATTTTTCTGTTCAAAAATTCTAAACGGTCTTACAGCGAAGGGGATAAGATATTGCACTGATAGACCTATGGTCCCGAGTTCTAATCCTACTCAAACCACATTTCATGAAAATTAACCTTTTTTTTGAAAATTCTTGAAAAAATGTTCAACTGTGCTCATTACCTACCAGAAAGTCGAAAATTTAGAAAATTGATATCAAAATGAGCATAAATTCGGGACTTACTATTTCCAAATATACATATTTTATAGATTATTCATATAATTGTGTATGTGTACCTGTGCAACTCTCAACACATTTTGTGTTGCTCCACCAGCTACATATTCCACGGGGTAGGATTCCGTCAAATCTTTACAGAGAGGACGATGAATCTCTTCCGCCAAAATAACATCATTTGGATTCAATTTATATTTAGCTAAGAATTTGGGTTCAACTATGGCAACGATATCAAGTAGTGGATTGCCCAGGCCTAGCAGCATCCCTTCCCTATATTTTTTTCAAAAAATAAATAAACGAAATACCATATAAAATTTGTAATAAAATTTCAAAAGAAATTATGGAAGAAAAAGAAAATGACCTCACTTTAACTGTGCCATCCTTGCCTTGTGTCAAACAATCAATAAATAATTTAGTGTGAACGTAATTTTATTTGGGTCAAGCCACGCAGCACGCACAAGTTCACAAACACATAACCAAATGGCACTGGGCACTACTGACGTGCAGTTAAAACTTGTTAGTGTTATGTAATTTAATCAATTATGATGTAATTGATTCTATTCATACTCGTATGACCTTAGCCCAAACCCAACGAGATTATGAGTCCATAAGAGGGTATAGTAATAGTATTATATTAATATACATATCGCAATTATAATACAAGGGGGTTTTGGAATACAGTACGTACTAACTATGCTCATTTTTACTCCATATAGTTAAACATTTAAAATAAACTTTGGATTTATAAATAAATCCATTGCCTCTGAACTGTAATACCAACCAAAAACTAAAACAACTATTAAAAACAAAGCGAAGTGTTCGGTTGTACAACGAAATTAAATTAGTAGCAGTGCATAGACTACGGATACATTTTGGGGGAAGGTGGAGGTTTAGAATCCGTCAATTTCTAATATGAGGCTAACGCTAATTTTGATGATTTTGGCGAGGGGGGTTATACAGTGGACTCTATTTAACGACCCTCCCTATATCGAACACCTCCATATATCGATCAAAATGCCAGGACCGCTGGAACAACATTTCCATGCCCTTCCTTGTTATTGAACTTTCTGTATATCAAACTTTCTCTTTATCGAACACATTTTGGTGCATTTTTCGAGTTCGGTACATAGAGAGTCCACTGTAATGGTAATTCTAAATATATGTATACGTAAAAGTTGCAGAGTTGCACAGCCCCTTACATGGAAAATTCCCAAATTTTTCCAAAAGAAAGCAGCAAAAGCTCAAAATGTTAGCGTGGTAAATGACATTCAGTTTTTGGACAAACCTGACCCCATCCATGATAGAGAAAATTAATCAATTCTTTTTTATAGAATTTGAATACCTTCGGGACACATAATATTTGCGAGTTATTCAAATGATGAATTGATGAAGTTTCTATTAGTCTGGTAATTATTTGCGAGTATTTTTCAAAGAATTCGCTTGAAATTTATTGTCTACAGTGGCTTTTTGTTTCAATCGTATTCCAGTATGAACAACTTCAACAAATTTCTTTGCATTTAAACTACAATTTTTCGTATAGATTAGATTGACCTATTACGTGCAATAGGTTTTGGTAAACCTAAATGTTTATGTATCAGTACTCTGACCTCTTTAGCTCATAATGAGACGTATAATCGTTTAAAATTAAGAAGGCGAATAATTGAGTAATTTTTCCTTAGGATTTCAATTTGCTAATCTGCCATTAGTATAATTCGCATTTTCAGTTCAGTATCTGTACAACGTTGAGTTAAAAGTTTTAATTACTTTTGAAAGAGTCATTCGGTTCAAGAATTCAATAATGATATTCAGAGACTCAATCTTAACTACGCTACGGAGTAACAAAGAAAAAAATATCATTCTACAACATCATTTATAATACAGTACAGTTCAGTTCAATTTTTTGTTAGAATCCTTCACACATTGAAGACTCAGGAGGTGTCTTCTTCACAAGATTTTTTTTGTAAAATAACTGAAGGTGGATTCACACATCTGTAGCATGATTCATTAAAATTCAAAGCCATACCGTAACTTAATAGGTAGGTAGTTTGGATTAGTACACGTAAGTGTACGGAATTCATTTGCAACTATGAAATCAAAGTGTAAGAATCCATCCATGAACTGAGTAATTTTACGTGCTATGTTAGGCAATGAGAATTCTGAACAGACAGACGAAGAAATAAAATGTAAATTAAATTGTAAGACGAAGAATTTAAATTCAATAAATTAGGTCTATATCAAGATTTCTTTGACATTTCTGTTATTTTTTATTTTAAATAGAAATTCACAGAACAATCGCGGTAAAAATTCCCCGTAAAACAGTATCTTCAGTTCAGTAAGCTGACCCACTAGACGAAGTACAAAGATAAGCCGTAGTGTAATTTCTTTCACTAAATTCAAACAAATTTTTTTTGAATAATACTGTGTATTTATTCAGCCACGCAACTCGCTAATTACAATACATAATGTGTGCCGAGTAAGTCAAAACTCGACTTACTTGTCTCAAGTCAGAGACTTAGTTAACGAATGAAGCACTGGAGCCAGTTCATTAGATTTCTCTAAAGTATTAATTAAAAGTTGATTCTCAATTTCAATTATTAAACCATATGAGCATTTAAACCATAATTTCTTTTAGGTTAGGTGTATATATGATGTAATCAAGTGTTCCAATCGTCTCTTTGAATTTTCACTAGTGTCCTCGCTACACAACAAGTTTTGAACCAGTTGTAAAGGTGTAAGTCCATTCGAATTTGTCATCATTAACAATGAAGGGTTCACATTGACAAGTATCTCAAAACATTCCATGTTCGACTCCTTCCAGGAAGGCACTAACCTATGTAATAGGTTATCTCCTTTGACTGTCGATGTTATATCTGCTCCATATCTTAATAATAATTCCACTGTTGGCATATTTGACTTCCCTGGCGGAGGTATAAAGTACATAGCAACGTGAATTGGTGGAACTCCATGTTTGTTGACCAAATTTGGATCAGACCCATACTCCAAAAGGCATTCTAATTTTGAGAGTACATCTTCGTCACCTTTAGCCCGAGAGTATAGAGCATGTTTCAAGGGCGTGTCCTCATTATTATCCTGTGCATTTACATTTGCTCCATTCTCTAAAAGATACCGGACACATTCAGGATTCCCACCTTGAGCTGCTGCTGCTGTGATCAATGGTGTATATCCTTCACCAGTTCGAGATTCTAGTAGATCTCTGTTAGCTTCAAGAATCAACTTTACGACGTCAAGTCTACCATTAAATGCTGCATGATGTAAATTACTCCAGTTATTACACCCATCACCAAGATACATTTCTAACATCAAATTTGTAATGGTTGATTGATCTTTGATATACTTGAGTACTTGATCTTGATTACCCATTCGAAATTCAAAATTATATTTTTCAAAATTATGAAGTACACCATCTGACAAGGAAGAAAGAAGATCATCTGAACTGTAAATGAAGTTGCTGGACTGAACTTCTTGAGTTTTTTTGGTGTAACCACTTTTAACGATAAATTTGTTAAATTCCTTGTGTTCAAAACTTGCCAGAAGTCTTATCCCATATTTATCACTCTTGTCTTTGTCCTTATCTTTTAAGTATAACCCGTTTAATGTTTCCTTTTTTGACGTCACTACCACACCGACTTCCTCAAACATTTCAGTAGTATTCCATTCTTCAGCTTTATCGAATTTTGCAGTTTTCCCCCGATTTCCAAAGAATGGAATAAATTTGAACATTGTTGTTTTCTTTGACACTCCGCTAATAACACCTTCAACAATTGTATCAGAAGAAAATTCATCTGAAGTGTCACATTTGCTCAAAAAATCCATGATCCTTGTTACTACATCAAGTGCAATCTTATCCATATTCCTATCCGTACTTTCACTTTGAGCACTTGAAACAGTTGTGAATTGGGCTTCGAATATTCTAAATATTTCAATTCCGGTTTCAACCAAAATTGTAGTCAACAGTCGTTGTTGGTCTGCGGTGTCGTATATAATTCCAGTACTGGCTGCCTTTCCGACAATAGAAACAACTGTCTTGGCCTTTGGCTTATGTTGAAATTTATTCATTGTGTACTTTGAAAGGATTTCTCCTCCTGTCTTTCCGACGCGAGCCCCTCCCGCTATTAGAGTTGAGGACACTGGTGTTAAATAATAAAAAGCTCCACCAAGGGCGCCACCTATGATTAAGGTAGAAATAATTATTTTTGTTTGCCATTTTATCTCAACGCAAATCGCCTGCACTTCACGACAAAGGTGTTATGATTCACGCTAATTTTAAATGTTTGCACTTCAGAGAACATATTTCACAGCAGAATGACCAATTCACTCGACATATTACTCCACTCACGGCAAATAAATTCACCTAGCGAACAACTATTCCAACGAACGGTAAAATAACCAGAATTCACGACAGAATTTACTAACCGACGACAAATTAATAAGTCCAACATTAAATTTCTGTTGTACACGGTATGTTAAATACATTGACTTCAAGAAATTGATTTCTCACAAAAAGTCTCAAACGCACCACAGTTGATATTGCGCACGTATATATTACTTTAAACGCTTTATGCAAGTTTTCTGACTATCTTTCGATTCCGTCAATAAAACCCTTTTTTTTAACCCCATACACTACAGCCACCTCAAGAATGTAAAACCTACCAATGAAGCCCGCGGGCTACAACAGATTATTTCTTCTAATTTAAATCTTCCAATCTTTATTAGAACCAAGAGCCCTCTCGCTATTAGAGCCCTCTTAGAGCCTTCTCTTAGCGGGTTCTCTTAGAGGCCTCTCTTAGAGCCTTCTCTTAGAGCCCTCTCTTATAGCCTTCTCTAAGAGCCCTCTCTTATAGCCTTCTCTTAGAGCCCTCTCTTATAGCCTTCTCTTAGACCCCTCTTTTAGAGCCCTCTCTTATAGCCTTCTCTAAGAGCCCTCTCTTGGAGGCCTCTCTTAGAGCCCTCACTTAGAGCCCTCTCTTAGAGCTCTCTCACTATTAGAGCAGTCCCTTTTAGCCCTCTCGCTATTAAAGCCCTCTCGCCATTAGAGCCCTCTCGTAGAACCCTCTCGCTATTAGAGTCTACTCGTTGCGCAACCTTGCTATTAGAAGCGCTCCTATTAGAGTCATCCCTGCATTACGTAGATATGACTTATGATGATATGATATGACGTAAATTTTGTACTCATGTTTTTATTTCGGTCAATAGAACCCTCTCTCTATTAGAGCCCTGTCTCCATTATAGCCCTCTTAAAACGTTATTACTCCCGGTCTTTAATAAAGCAACCGTCTTATAATATATAACTTTAAATAATCCGAACGTTTTTCAGACAGAAATTTTTCGGCGACTATTGAAATTTCGGGATCTAGAGATCAGGTTTTCATCAAAATTCCATGTAAATTTTCATGCCCAAATACCAAAGAGTAGTACGACCGGACACTTCAGTCAGTTTAGTTTTAGGCATGGCTCCTTCGGTACAAACAGTTTGGGAGAAATCGGAGGGTTGCACCTCGGGTACTTTCCTCGTAAATGTAACTATTTTCAAACAAAAAGTCTGCAGTGCACACTGGTTATTTTTTGTGAATAATATATTCCCATTACTTTCACATTTCAAAGCTAACTTATTGTGATTTACCAACAAGACCACCGGCGATCCAAGAAACTGCAGTCAAAACACTTGATTCCTTACTAGAACTCTGTCCTGGTTTAATATTTCCTTTGTACTCGGCAAATTTGGTCATAAAATATTCCACAAATTTTATTACGAAACAAGATCCAAATTGTAATTTTTCAATTTCTTCAACACTCAATTTCTTCCCGGTCGCCACAGGGATTTGTCCTTCCATTTTTATTTACGTACAATTGTTTATTAGATTAATTGTTTTTTATTAAAATTGTCATATTAAAATTGTATGACTTTAATCGCTGGGGTCGGGACTAATTGTGTCGTAACTCGTAACTCCTACTGGAGTGAGCACAAATTTTATTCTGCCGGCCAATTAATAGGCTCACACACTTGTCACACCTAGTCGGTTTATAAAATGCGTGAATAACTAACTAACTACATCAATATTCTTCTTGAAGAATTGAGAGTCATCATCACATGTCACATGCTGTTGAGTCAGGGTGACGTCCGTCATTCTTTCAGAACAATCCCTTCTATTTTTCTTGCTCATTCATAACCTTCAATTGTTCACTCGGACGTGATGATTAATCACCAATATGAACTTGAATTGAATATATTGATTTCATCTTTTTCTAGACACGTGTAACTAATTGATTGATTGATTAATTTTGTATTAATGTGCCGATTCCTGTAAGCATCCTAATACATTTAGGTACGAGTAGAATGTTTTGACTCAGTAACAAGCTAAACAATAAAACTATTTTTATGATGCAGTAAAAATGTGTGTACACAATAAATCATGTAAAAAATCATTTACACTTCAATATACTTAAAAATTACATTACAGTTGTTGTACTATTCGCTGTATCTTCTACGCTGGCAAAAGAGAATTGAGGCTTAGGGCAAACCAATTTTTATAACTTATAGAACATACATATTATAACTTATAGCGCTTCATGAGTCGAATTT
>JAQGCA010001832.1:0-15742 GCA_034698945.1 Protaphorura quadriocellata
AATACAGTTGACAATGTTTGACCCCTCACCCAAAAATATTTCAATTCCGTGACCATTTGACCTTTCTATGATCATCCGAAATGACAAACGCCTCTGGAAATAGTTCTCAATAGTGTTTCAACTTCGGCGGCCGTTTTGGCCGGTCTAACTGATTTCAAAAAATCTGTAAAAATTATGACTTGTGCCAGTCTGTCCAAGGATACGCTCTTATTTTTTCGAAAGTTCTCCAACTCATACTGCGCGAGATATAGGCGTACACAAAGTGATCAGATACAAAAGGGCCACCCTGTAATGCTAAATGCATGTGCTTCACAAAATAATATTTACTAAAGTGTAACTTAATTGGGTAAAAACGATACGGCTATTCGAATGGATCCGTAGTGGGGTGAATAATAATTCTTTTACATACTGTATAAGCCAGTTTTGTTCCTCATTGTTTTTAGACTTATAATTGCAATTCATTTGTCGTAAGGATTTTTTTTTAATAATTTCACGACATTATGATCAAGAGATCAAGATAATGTTTCTACTCTAAAACTAATCTAAAACTGGGGTGAATAATAATTCTTTTACATACTGTATAAGCCAGTTTTGTTCCTCATTGTTTTCAGACTTATAATTGCAATTCATTTCTCGTAAGGATTTTTTTTAATAATTTCACGACATTATGATCAAGAGATCAAGATAATGTTTCTACTCTAAAACTAATCTAAAACTGGGGTGAATAATAATTCTTTTACATACTGTATAAGCCAGTTTTGTTCCTCATTGTTTTCAGACTTATAATTGCAATTCATTTCTCGTAAGGATTTTTTTTAATAATTTCACGACATTATGATCAAGAGATCAAGATAATGTTTCTACTCTAAAACTAATCTCTTTTGCGTGTCTTCAATATCTTTATAAAGGGTTCCCTTGGAGTGTAATGAAAATCCTAGTACTGTAACTGTTGGCAGTTGAGTACTTAGTGTAGTAATTAAAATATTTCGAATTAGCAGGAGTGAAGGGACCCGTTGGTCAAGTCGCGGATTGGATCATGGAGAGAACCAAAACAATTCCCGTTACTTGGATCTATCCACTCAGGAATGGATTTTCGAATCGACCAGTAGCACTTGGACACAGTGATTTATCACAAGAACTTTGGAAGGGTCCCGTTTTTCTTCTAATTACAAAGAGATATTATCCATCCGCTTATTCTCCTTTCTATACTCAATTGAAAGAAGTTGCCCTCGACTACTTCAATTGTAACACAAGCGGCAACGTTACAAAACTACGGCATACTACCCACAAGATAAATTCGGGTAAAATTTTCCGAGATTGGTTGCGAATAGTCCGAATATACTAATTACGGTCCTACCCCTAAGCTCACTATTTTTAAAAATCTTTTCAGAATGGATGAGTCTTTGGAAATCTATTCATCAACTTTGTAAAGTTAGCGAAAAAAGAAGTGCAACCTGTGATATCATGTGGGACCAATTGTCAGAATGGGATGAGAAAAAATCCGCATTCAAGTCAGAGACGCTGAGTCACTACGAAACTGTTTCACAGTCATTGAACTTTACGGGTTTCAGTTGTCAATCGAAACTACCTTTCAAGTTTTTGGTCGTGGATCCCACTGACATTCCTTATTTTACTGAGTTGGCTCTCGGTCAGAGAGCAAATGGTGCTGATGCCTTTCCAAAAACCAACGTTGATCCTGTTGCCTTCATTATTGATGCTCAGGTAATTGGTTTTATATTATAGAAACTGGTTGGAGTCGGTTTCGGTAGTGAAAAAATAGTCTATTTCCAAACACTAATCAATAAAATCTGACGTAAATCACCACTACGTTTTTTCCTTAATCAAATTTTCAGAATGAGATTTTGCTGCCTTTCACCTCATTCAATATATCTGATTTGGCGCAAACAATCCATAACTTCACGTTGCAAGTTGAGAGTGGAGACAAAACATTTTCTGGGAATCGACTTTGGGTAGATGAATCGAAATCGACAGAAAAAGCCTCACTTCCTACTACTTCGATACGAAAATTCAACTCAGAAGAATTGTTGGACTTTTTGGACAGCCCGGATTCTCCATTGTTTCTGATGTACACTGCCAAGTTTTGTGGTTATTGTGGAGTGATGTTGTCACACTTTGTGAGACTGGAGAATTTCTTAGGAAATTACAACGTGAATGTAACACTTGCGAAAATTGATGCATTCAAGAATAGTTTACCTCAGAAGTTGAGTCCGGACACTATTCCATCTTTCGTCTTTTATCCGGCTAACAAGTAAGACACTCATGAATACTAATTTTGTCCGAATTCTCTTCAGTGGTAAAACATGAACATAACTTCCTTCCAAGTAACGAACTTTCTTTATTGCGGTGATTTTGCAAGGTTTTTTATGTATTCCTCATCCTATCAAGTTAGTTTTTACCCTACGCATTTTTTTAAATTACGATTTACGATACATCATACCTCCCCGACTTTTGACTTTTTTCAGCGGTTTTCATGCAATTTTTACAAATGATCTTTTCCGCCTTACGAACTTCGAGATTTTTCTCATAATTTCCCTTGAAGAGTTGGAGGTGGGATGGTGGGAATCTTCCTAAGAGGCTTATTTTGACCTTATTTTGTTTGTTAATTTTTATAGAAATTCTGACAGTCGGCTGTTTCCTAAAGATGAGAATATGAATACCCAGTCACTCCTTCGTTTCCTACTCAGCGAATTGGATTCAGAGACAAGAGTTGATTTATCACTTCAAACTGAGACTTGCAAACAAACCGGTAACATTTCCAAGGACAATTGTCTCGTTCAAAATCGTGAGCGTGTAACTGAGCAAATCCATTCCATATTAAAACGCTTGAGGCAAGGTCTGAATTACAATAAGAATTTAAAAGAGTCAGGTTCAGAAATTAGTTCTGATGATTTACTGAATGATGAAGCTGAAATTGATTTCTTTAGTCAGTCAATGAATACATGGAGAAATGAACTTTTAGATCATCTTCGTGCTGTTAAACTAAGTTTAGATCTTGTTCGATAGATGTGAACATAGAGAAGCCGCTTAAGTATGGTTAGTTATTTTTATAGTCGGTCCAGGTCGATGTACAATTGCCAAGTTAATCGCTTCGACGCCTATTCCGCACGTAGTCGAAAATAGAGAAATTGACGTCTTATTGATTTAATTTGATCAACAGTTGCGATCATAAGGTTCTTGTCTGTGATAAAAAAATTTCCCGTGCTGTTCCCGAAACGGACAGTCACGTAATGACGTAATGAGTCGAGGAATGTCGAATGTTGAATTATATCATTAAATAATAATTTTGTTAAGGGGTTGAAGAATAAATATTTTGATGAGTGAATTTTTTAAATCGCTTCAATTTTATTTGCACGATTTGAGTCATAATCATACTTCATTAAATCATTTTTTTCCCTATAATATGATCCTTATCCGAAATGACGACCTCAGTCTAGCAATCAAAGCTACGGTCTAGTATCAAATAAAGTATTTTCCTCTAGGAAGGAGTTGCGTAATGTTTTAACTGAAGTAAAGACATTAGAAATATTAATATTTCCATAAGAATTTAGATCCATTTGCAACTTGAGGTGAAGCTATGGTCTTCGTTGGCACCATGTGACTTGACTAATTTTATCGGTGTGTAAATAAATCCAACGAAGAAATTCCGAAAGTATAAACAAAGCATTCAAAATTGTTTTACTTCTTTTGAAATTATGTTTAACTGAATTTATAAATTCTGTAATAACCTGCAACTCGTGAGTAGGCGGAGAAAGCATTTTTAAAACATTCAGGTTTAACTTCTCTGATTCTGAAAAGAAGGCAGTCCGACTTACTTGAACGTACTGCTCTTTTGGTGTATTCTCTCCTTGTAAGACCATTAGCGGTCCTCTTGAGTCACCCGTTCAACTAATTAATAAAGTGATACACTTTCTTAAAGGGTTTAAAATATAGTATTCGTCATTCGTGCATTCTGAGTGAAACCTCTAACAATAAGCGGTTCTACCTGACTCAATAATATGACCGGCTGTCTTGCGACGGGATTCATTTGTCGACTATTATATTGCGCAAAATAAATTAATAAATAAGTTCATAAAATGTTATTTTTATTTCACATAATCGGCGAAAATATTCGAAAATAAAACTAAAATGTGTGCATGTCAGTAATCAACGATTGTACTAAAGTTGATGGACATTTGTAAGCAGGCGTCTGAAATACAATCTAGTCAAATGATATAAACGTACCATAAAGTGTAACACATAAAATAACTTATTCTCTAAAAATTGGTATGTACTTATATTAAGAACGCGATAGAGCACATGAATATAATTTATTAATGGATAAATTATATTATGCATATTTCGTATAATTATAATGATTGTTTCGTTGTTTAAGTCGTCTGCTAATACAAACCGGAAGGAAGGTCACAAATTCGATGATTGGTTAGATCCATACCTTGTGAAACTAAAAATGGTGGAAGGGAGAACATTTTTAAATTATTTTCTTTGTCTTTCGGAGAAATGTCACTAGGACTAAAATTTAGATTTTGGTTGCTGGCGTTAGACGAATTAACTGTAGCCTGGGGTTGTGCTTGCTGAGAAAATACTTTTTTGGAATACCTCGAGAAGATATTAAGAGTAGAATTTCCATGCGCGCTACTATTATTATTGCTCGACTCACGGTTTTGTTTCCCGTTTTTCGTGAATCGATTTTGTCGATAATCGCTACAGATCTCAAAATTTCCAGTCGGATGAATATTACTTGTAGCCAGTTGTTTGTGTGCCCTCCCAGCTGCATTTTGATTCTTTCCTGATTTGGGGCTAGAACTGGACACACTTACTTTCGAAACTGGAGAAACCTGTGGCTGTGTATTTGGCTGAGGGTATCGCCACCGCAGTGTAAAATTATTATTTTGACCATCCAGATTATCCATGGATTTCCATTTGTCAATGTTACCGGATCCTGCTTTCCCACCACTATTTCCAACCCCGTGTTTTGATGCGTTTTGTTTTTCAGATTTTTCTGAATTTCCAGCGATAATTGATGCCAAACTTGCATGAAGAGACTCAGAACGTCTTAATCCCCCATTTGCAAGTCCAACGAGACCTATTTTACTCGGGATTTCTAAATTGGGTGAATAGCGATGATTCTGAATTTTTCTTGCAGTAGGACTATCTCCCCTAGTTGGAGATTTGCTCACATCCTTAATAGAATTATCAGGGCTGGATGCATAGAGTTTCGAACTTTTGAAATTAGCAAATTTACTTGCCATGTGATTTTGTCTATGAAAATTTGGAATGGAATAATCGGGTTTCGGCTCAACCGGGACGAGATTTTTGGATTTAGCCTCCTTCTGGAAAAATTTGGGGCTACTATGGTCATTCTTCTCCAAATTTTCAATTTGTTCAACGACTCGACGCACATTTTGCTTCTCTTTGTCTTTATCAACAATGTCAGAATCATCATCGTCACTAGCCGAAGATCCCGGCCACGGACGTGGCATTGAAATCCCCGGCGATGAAATACCTCCAGATCCAGACGTCTTTGGTGGGGATTTTATTAAATGGATTGGGACAATATCCTTTTCCTTCCGAGATTTGTTTGGGAATTTCTTATTATTTCCATGTCCCATTTCGGAATTTACAATATTGTTCAGATCTTCTAGAATTTGATGAATTTGTTCGGCCTCCTCTTCTGAGTCTGCTGGTGTGGTTACGAGTTCTTCTGTACGCTTAGGACGCATTCCTCTTTTGTTTCTTGATGGTTCTTCAACTTTTGGAGGAACATCCATTCGCTACAATAAATTATAACAAATTCCATTAACTGACATTCGTCGGTAAATACAATGCCTACTACATTTCATAGAGATATAGCTTTCCATTTTGCTTAGTAAGGATACCCCAGTACCCCTAGTCGTAAGGAAAGTAACCAATGTGATATCGGGTTCGCAGTTTTGATTGAGAATGACCTTCCAACGTTTCTGTCGAGCATGGAAGCGGGCAGATTTCTCTTTATCAGAAGAGACAGGTTTCAATTTTAAAAAATAAGCAATTCCAATGTAACGTGTCATCATTTCGTCTTGCAACTGGAGTTTGACTCAATTATATTTTACTGATCACGTCTAGTTAATCTAAAGATTTGTTCATTTGTGTACTCGATAGAACAGGTGATGACCTCACGATCTCACTTTCAATGTCCTTTACGATATAGAGACGTGAGACCGAAATGAACAAATTCGAGATTTGTGTAATTATGACTCCGAGCACACATGATAAGTGATTGACGATTTTCGCAATTCGCTTATAGTTGAAAAGCGCTGGATATTTTGAATTGCAAACATATTTCTGGCATATTGTCGGGAAATTTTGATGCCCCGTCGTAGAATTTGATTTACTTTGAAGACAAAACTTTCTCCAATGACTATGTAAACACTGAAAGGCATCAAAGCGAACCTGTGACCGATATGTTTTCATTTTAAAATTGACATTAAAATTGTAACTACATATTCAACAATTTCAATATTTACAAAAAATGTAACAAAGAGTCGGTTGAAAAATAGATTCTACAAATTCTGGACATCGGTACTTGGCAATCAGTGACTCAGACTAAACTGAAAACTCTATAATTTTAAATTCTTAAGAGTTGACGTAAAATCTGTATTTGGGGCGTAGAAGGGATTAATGTTCAAGGGCAATGCAATGGGGTGAACAGGAAATGAAGTTAAATTAAAATTTACTTTAATTTTGTCCTTCAAAGTAGCTAGTTCCTGCTGGAGCGTCGCGACACTGTTTCGTAATTGGCAGTTTTGTCTCGTCAAAGTATCCACATCAATAGAAACTCGGTCCCAGGCATCCAATTCCAAATGTACTTCGCGTGCTTCTCGAGCCCCACCCAGTTCCGCACCCTGCATTTTAATTACACATTGTCACATCAACATTACAGTCGCAGTTAACAATACATTTCTGGGCTCAAGAAATCCCATCAAATGTCGCTCAAATATTATACAGATGTGGAAGGCATCCAGTGAAGTCCTACCAGATCTCATGCCGTTTAGCGATGCAAAAAAAGTAAAAGTGAAAGTGAAAGGGACAAAACATTTATTCTCATGTTAAGAATGAGCATATTTTCGGAAAGTCTGAGGAATCAATCAGCCAATTCTCAGGTGTATTGGTTAGTCTACTCTGAAATGATGTTCTAACGGAAAGATCTTTCGATTATTGTCATCTCACTATCATGCAACTCATTAAGATTACCTGAAATACATAGTGACAATTTTTTGATAATTTTATTATCCTGGTAGCGTAGTTTGTTAACCACTAAGCATCATTAACGACGTCGTGTGATAATTATAACCACCTACAGAAGCAGGGCGTTTCTTTTTTAATTATTAACTAATTTTTAAATTTAAATATTTTTGCCCTAGCGTTAACTTGAACAATCAAACTCAATATCGTAATGCGGTGGCCAGAATCGGGGCTGAGACTTAAAGGGAGTCCCATAACGATGTTATATGGCGTACAAATTAATATGGGATTCTAGCATGCAGAATATTGAAAATCGAATCCTAGAAATATGCAGGAGCGTTAAATAGAAATTTTTTGTATTTACTTCATGCCGGCGATACAGTTATCCAACTAAATTATTACCTTTCTGAGAGAAGATGGATTAAAACCAGCCTCTTCAAGTTCACACTGAATATGAACTTTATGCTTCGGACTGACAGCGGAAGCAACCCATGCTGTTAAAAATCGAATACCCTTTGCTTGAAACGTTCCTGGAGGTGCACTAGAAATGGCTCCAATCAGGATTTTACAACGAATCGGTTCACCCATTCGAAGTCGGAGTGTCGAAATTGCTTCTGACACTTTGAAATGTCCATCAGCTCCGCCATCAGAACACACACAGGTTAAAATCTGTCAAATTACATGTATGTTACGGGTTTTATAAATGTACGTCAATATTTAGCAAATAATGGATGGATTTCCAGAACGAACCTAGTTTCACCTAGCTGTGTCGACAAACTAACATTTTACGATTCGAACCTAATCAAAATCGGGATGCTCGCTCATTATATCTACACGTGCCGATGTTGGGAGCTAAATCGAAATTGAGTTATAATTCATCGTCAAAGTGGGAGTCATTGTGGCTCACGTAATTACGTAATTACGAATGGCTGGCGATTCTCGGTCCACCTCCACCTTATGTCGCAAGGTTGTAGAAAAGCATTCATTGAATATGGGAGGATTGAGACTGGAATGAATTATTCAACCCGAATTGACTCAAACCAGCATTTGCAATACGAATTCAAATTGAGCGATGGAGAAGGAACTGACATTTAAGAAACTAAACCTTAGTTCTGAAAACCCAATGCTCTTACTCAATTGTTTCAGAAATGTCAACATCGGCATTCGGTATTATTTGTGAATACTTTTTCTCTGACAGTTGTTTTTATCTTATCTTATCTTAGAGTTTTTATTCTGTTCTGAACCTTTGGGAGGTCTCTCAATCCTGCAAATCCATGTACGATAGCGGCAATAAGTCTATTCGGTGTTCCATTCAGTAGGGTGTCTAATATGTATTGTTCCCCCCTACAGCATTAACCACAATAGGCACAGACACGCCCAATACATCGTTGGAAAAAACAGCTCAAATACTATCTCTGACATATTATTTGAGCGCAGTAGCGCGCCGCGTTCGCGCGCAGCGCGCGCTGCAAGAAAAAAAATCGGGTTTTTGTCGTTTTTCTGCCCCTTTTTCACGAACTTCCGTCTGAATGGCCATGAAAACGTCAAAAATTCAAAAAACGAACTTCACCACGAAATTCCCAAGTGCTTTCTGAAAATTGTGAGCCATGGTTCGACAATTTCTGAGCAAGTCGATTTTTTCCGAAATTTTACATTTTCTGAAAACTCCCGAAATCGGGATTTTGAGAAAAAATCGACTTGCTCAGAAATTGTCGAACCATGGCTCAAAATTTTCAGAAAGCACTTGGGAATTTCGTGGTGAAGTTCGTTTTTTGAATTTTTGACGTTTTCACGGCCATTCAGACGGAAGTTCGTGAAAAAGCGGCAGAAAAACGACAAAAACCCGATTCTTTTTCTTGCGAACGGGGCGCACTACTCCGCTGTAATGATATGTCAGAGATAGCATTTGAGCTGTTCTTTCCAATGATGTATCGGGTGTGTCTGTGGCTATTGTGGTTAATGCTGTAGGAGGGACAATACATATTAGACACCCTGTACACCAGATTTTTTCCAGTAGCCCGAGCGATGGCGATAATTAATTTTACTTTGATAACACGTCATAACTAACGTAACGTCACGGCAAATCACACCACAAAAATCCGAGAGTGCAGGTGTACATGTCTCGACGTTACCCCACAATCATGAATGTCTTGTTTGCGCAAATAAGATGACACCGGTTGGTCACCGTCACCGGCTCTGACCTTCCTAAACTTTGTTCAAGTATTGACATTCATATACAGGAAATATTTTGTCAAAGAGAAAAATTGGGGAATTCGATTTGAATCACGAATTTTTCATAATCTGAATGACCGATATCTTCTCAGCCGTAGTGAAAAATTCGAATTTTGTTATAACAAAGAATTTTGGCATGTTTCAGAACAAATTGGTAAGTAATAATGGTAGCAGTTGTTCGACTAATCTAATCCATTCTGTCGCGTCAAATTGTTTCTGTAGTTCATGTGTAAAATTTGATTAAAATATTCACCTCAAGTGCAACAATGCGTGCTGATGTTACTGTCCCAATCATCGCTGCGGCCAAAGGATAGAGTCCACCAGGATATGAGGCCAATTTTGACACGGCTTCAATATTTCTATCAAATACATATAAAGAGTGTAGACATACAGTTAATACAGTCATCAAACATCTTCATCTTCTTGAATTTCTTAATACGAACAGCAAAGCGACAGAATAATGCCTGCCTAACCTTATATAGTAAGGAACACAAAAAGAAATGCACGAAAAAGGAGAACGGTACTCGACACAATGTAATCATTTTTTAGTACTTAAGCTAAGCTACGGAATTCTTATGAAGAATTGCCCCATTTCTGTCTTTCCATGCCCTGAGTTTCTTTTAACATTTTACCCACAAGGAACCCTTGTGACATGTGGAATTCAGATCACACTAAATCAGTCAGGACTTTGTCAGTTGATAAGTATCCTGGGACTCGAATATGATAATTCTGTTGGCAATTAAAATTATTCGGTTCATCCATATCTTTTTACAGAAGTTTCATAAAAATCATACCTGAAATATTAAAATATATATATATATTGAACCATCATCTGCCAACAAATAGGCCAGACTTAAACGTACGGCAACGACACCTGATGTAACTTCTGTAGCCGTTCGAATCGATCTGGCTTAACTTAAAAAGTGCTTTCCTTGTCAGCCCATCATATTTCAAATATAATGTCGTACTTTTTGCAGGGGATAGTTTATGTACATTTAGATTTAACAACGCAAAAATGAGGCAGACTTTTTGGCAAATTTCTTGACAGATGAAATCCTTATTTCCGCTCAAGGATTCAAGTACAAAGTCTCGCCATGCATGCAAAAACTGCAAAATGATCTTGTTATTATTTGATTCTTCGGGAATCTCACGCATGAGCAAGCATTTCCGCATTCTTTCGAATTTTGTGTCGACGAAATAAAAACTTGAACAGTTAAAAAGAAATCATAGACACCACAAACAACATAGATTTCAACTTGAACTCCAATAATTGATGTTCAATAATTATTATTTTACTAACTACTGGTTATCAATAATCCTTCATCAAGAAAAAAACAGTTTCTTAATTCAGTATTATTTTTTGAAAATTGTCATATATCAAAATAGTACTGTTCTGGAATTGTTAGAATATATTGTATATTACAACTGACTTTCACGTGCGTTGGATTTGGTAAACACGGTACACGAAATGTTGATCTTGATTCGATATTTGGTACTAATAATTTATACAAAATTTTGGATGGATCGGATCAAGTATTGTCAATATTCAATTAATCATATTTATCCAAATGGATCAGACACTCCAGTAGAGACAAGTTTCTTTAAAGCAATCAAAACACCAATGATAGAAACCTTGCGTTTGCGTAGTTAAGCGCCAACGGTTACCTGTATCGCTATGCTGGCAAAACTTAAAATTCCGTGATAAAAATGATGAAATGAATTGAATATTAACCTCAAACATAGACGAAGACAATGAAGACATTTTTGTTCATCCATGAGAAGTTTCCTTTGTTCTCTCAACCCTGTCACATCATGAATGGCAGTTTGAATTGTTTTTAGAGCTTCAAGTAAGGAAGAGACTCCTTCACAATGGCCCGAGACAAATTCTTGGACAAATGTTGGATAAGCATGGCGTAGGTCAGCCTCTAATTTAAATAAAAGTTCACTCCCATTCAAAAACTTCCGCATACTCATTTCTGGGGGCGTGTCTGCGAAATCCCGCTGGATATGCTCTTTTCCTGGAGAACCCGGGCTGGAGTGTTCAATTAGAACAGAAGGTTTAGATTTTCCTTTAGAATTGTATGGGTGTGTTCCAGAAAATAATTGAAGGAGAGCCACTGTGTAATCATCTCCATTGTAAAGTGGTGGACGCAATGTCACTCCGCTGGGTTTCCTCGATTTTCCCTAAAATGGACATCAAATAATAATATTTAATATTCTATTAATAGAAGTACACCAATTAGATTGTATTCGCGGTAAGCTGCAGTAAATCATCTACGTATTTTTCCGAGGCTCCGGCATACAACGTTAAAGCACCAGCAAAACACGTCTGACCTATAGGATTGAACTACCATCCTAAAACTATAGTTTAGTTCCATTGGGAGGTTAATTCCAAAACTTTTTTAGTCGGTTTTGGCTTTATTTTCGTTGAAGCTATTTTATTTAGTTTAACAGGCGGGGTTTCAGTTATTTTAGCTTTGCAGTATTAAACGAAATTACATGTACTCGTACAAGCCTGGTGGTCGACCGCCGCAGACCCGAGTGACCGCTAATTAATGACGTTGATAAATTTAGTTTAAATGGACCTTTCTGGGACGCTATGCATGTGTAAATATGTCAAATTGAATTTTCAAGGTAAGAAATTGCATTCATTGTCGGGTTCACTCAACCATACATTTTGAATGTGCTTACGCATCTTCTGTTTTGGTTTTGTATAAACTTTAAGAAGTAGGTTAAGTAAACTAATCTAATCTGACAGGTGAGTCTTATTATCCTTTGTGGAGTTTTTAATGAAAGGGACGAATACTACAGTACTGACTGAGATTTGAGATCATAAATAACACACACATTAGTCCCGTCTGACAAGACCAAGAACATGAGCATTTTTACATTTTCTTTGCCGGTTACACAGTCTACTTATTCGGAATCAAAATAGAATTATGAATAATATGCGCTGTGAATTGTATATTCTACAGTCTTGTCATAATCACGTTTATAAAAGATTCCAAGCTTCCCAGTGTGATGCATGTAACATGTGGAAAATCAGCATTCTAGGTGAGACGCACATTTAAAGTGAATTAAATTGCGATTCAGGTCATTCCGACTTGTGAATTAGTTTGTTACTGTTTGCCCAAATTGTCTCTTCTATTGTAGTTTGAAGCATTGGTTCTTTAGAAAAATTCTTACGTTTCTGACTTCTACATGGAAAAGATTTCATTGTTCATTCAATATTTTACTGCACTTTTGGGGCCACTTTTACACGTAACATTAAGAAGCAACTCTCGTTAATAATTAGCATTGTGATGAGGAATTTTAAAACATTCCCGTATTTATCGTCGCCTGGTAGTAGGCCCAAACCATCTCTACCTTCACGGGATTGAACCCTAAACATCAAGAGGCAAAACTGTAAGGCTTGTAGCCTCAACCACCAACGCCAGAATAAGTTGAAACTGTTAATTAGCTACAATTTAAATATTCTTTGTTTTAGAGAATGAATCATCACAACCAAACAAATAAAGTGTGGGGTTTAGGATACTAGAACATCCCAAATTAAAATCAGATTTCGTTGCATGGACTGTCTAAAGTTTAAAATTAAAACAACATAATTTGACCGTCTCAAACTGTGCCACGCTGTTGATATAATGTCAACTTCTTCGCATTCACATACTTAATATCATAAAAAATATTGCAACCATTTCTGAAGAAGAATAAGAACCAAACAAAATCTTCGACCGGAAGGGATACGCGCGAAGAAATTGTGGCCAGACTCGTGGAGTACCGAAGATGCCAAATGCTACCTTCCAGAGAACGAGATATTTGAATTTATATCTTATCTGTGTTGAACTGGAATTTCTCAGGTCAAAATCAATTTCATTCTACTGAATAATATTGACAGGTTTACGGGCTCTTCCAATCGCCCAAAGCAAGGCATTTTATATTTCAACTTCTTGTCTATTTAGAGAGAATTGAACGATCATGAAATATGTCAACTCGTGTACTGGCCGAATTTAGTTAATCTGTAGTTTATTCGATTTTAAGCATATTTTCTTCAAGTTGAATTTGATTATACGCAAACTAAATTCAACATTACTGATAATTGATTTTGAGGTGACGTTGGGGATACCACATGAATGACTAACTCGTACTGGAAAATGCACCCTATTTTCGTCCATTTCATTAAGTAAAACACTTTTGTAAATACAAAAACTACTTTAGATATCTTGACAGGCTCAGAATTTTATGTCAAAAGCATCCGTCGTACAATATGTGATTACTGATAATATTTTATGCGTGCGACGTATGTAGTGTGACTAATGTATATGAATTCCTTTCATTTTTCTAATCCAACAAACACTCCCACGCTACTTACTTTGAGGACGTGATATCCTGGGATAATTACATTTCCAATGATGCTTCAGGGGCTTCAGGTAATTCAAGCAAAAACTAAAACTGTGATTTTTACATAAATTGAAGCATCATACATTCTATCTCACAAAAGTACTTAAGGTGATACAAGGTGTCCGAATCTGAAATGTTGCGTCGGTCTTATTATAAAATGTTACAATTTATTTGTGTGATATTTCGCTGATATGATATTAGTTGGAAATTCAAAGTTGGACCAACTTTGCTGGGAATTTGAACATTGTATATTGGTACGAGGGATATTCAATAAATCATTCCATGACACAAGTAGCCTAAATCTCCCGGCTATTTCACATAGCCGGACCAACGCAGGACATTATTTGCAGGAACCACCAGAGCATTTCTAACCGTGGGATCGAACCCTTATGATAGGGAAGCTGTCAAGGTGACCATTATTACCATTCTACAGCAGATTGACCAGCACGTAGCTTTTGAAGCACCCTTTATGTCTTTACTTATTTACCTGAAGAACTGATCTCAAAAGAATCGTATTAAGACTAAAAGAAATAGATTGTTGTACGCATTACCTGTCCGAATGGTGAACCATTTGAGGAATTTTCATGCCAAAAGTCATCCTCCCACTCCGGCGGCATTTTCTCCTCGCTTCACCAAAAATTGCAAAATTCTTCTCTTAGTACTTTACTTCTTGGGTCATGAGTTGAACTTTAATCTGGAAAATATTTCCCACACCCAACACGTTCGTTTCGTTTCCCGTTGACCGCTTACTGGTTTTATCCTTTTATTCCATGCATTAGACCCCAATTTCCTTATTGATATCCGCATACAGTACTTATCATTTAGTACTTTGAGTGCAATCAGCCAAAGATGTTTGACGTAGTTAATAATTTTCTTGTCCGCCCCACTAAAATTCACTTTTATGAACGTCCGTAAGTCTGACAATCAGCAATTGTTCAATTCATTCCATTATTCCAACAATTTCAACAACAATCAAGGAGGGCCGAATCGACCGGTATACGGTAAGCACAGTTAATGGAAATGCAAATGTAAGGAGTATAGACAACAATTGAGATGAAATTGTAATTGTAGAGGCACTCAAACCGTCATATAACGTAACGAGACCTAACGGGTCTTCACTTTTACTGATGAGATGATGCAAATGAAATGTAGTTTGTAGTTTGAATATTAAAGAGGTAATCTTTTGCTCTGCATGAGGGATGAACTTGGCTGACTGAATTTTTTTTATCTTGTTTTGATTCGATCCGGTCAGGATTCAGGAAATAAGGTACGGCGAAGATTCTTTCCTCCTCGGAATTGTCCACGGGTTCCGTTACACGCACTTTTCTACCACATGGCCTATTAAATGATAAAGAAGGATTAAAAAAATAGATTAGGTGGAGTCATAAATTAACTGAACGGGATAATTTCCTAGGGTGATCCTTTTATGGCTTTAACGGCGTCGGTGAGAGTTGACTTAAATTCTGCACGCGAAGCTTAGGTTAACCTCCGTGAACGAAGTATATATGAAGATATTTAACCTGAGGTGTCACTTGTAGTCACCACGAGGACTCACCAAAAATGTAATAAGGAGTCCCGTATTACAGTCGTCATTTAAAAATTATACATTGAAATATTAATCGTATTTTTACATTCATTAGTCCATGAACGTCAAATCTGTCTACGAATTAATGCTTGGTCAGAGCAATGCGTAAGACTATCCAAAACAGGATAATTTTTAGAGCTGATGAATTAGTTAGAGTTTATAATTTGAAATATAATAGCATTAAAGCAGCTACATAGAACATTCGACTGCAAATACTCTCCCGCCAGTTCTTCAACTCATCAAAATCACACAAAATCAAAACAAAATTTTCTGAAATTTTGGGTG
>JAQGCA010001833.1:0-15724 GCA_034698945.1 Protaphorura quadriocellata
ATATCATAAAAACTTGGGAGCTTTCAAAATGAAAATCTCATTCACAAAAATTGATTTAGATTTGCGGCGGCGGCGCATTTATTTTCGACTTTCAGGGCGCCATTTTTGATGCTACGTCCCTGGCTTGGTGGGTTTAAAAATGAAATCGTCCGCTTGAGACTCGAGCATTTTTTGATCGTATCGAAAGAAAAAAAGTATATAAAGGAAACTAGTCACCATTTTACTAAATACTATACTTGATACTAAAAGTGAGCTTCACATGCAACATATGTTAAGAGAGGTCGTAAAAAAAATTTCGCCTCCGGCGGTCGTTCTGCGGGAACCGCCGCAAGCGGCGGGCGTCCGGTTCGGGCACCCTCTTTTTCCCGGCCTACCAGCACCCCCCTCATGGACGGTTCAAACAATTCATTTTCTGTTGTAAACTTTACAGATGATTAATATTGGATCTAAGTGTAGAACTGATATTGTACTACCTGTTCATTTATTATTGATGGGGGTGGGCGCTGGAAGTTATGGCACACAGGCGCAAAAACGCTTCCTTCGCCCCTGCTAATGATCTAGACCCCATAAGCGGTTACGATAATAGTATTTCAAGAATCAATTTCTTTACGTCGTTGACCTTTTCATTTGTCAAAATCATTGTTGTGAATTGAATGATTGAAACTGACTGAATTAAATGGTTAATTCTGGAAATTGTATTTTGGAAACGCATATATATTTCACAGAATCTTAATGGCAAAATTTAATTATTTTTAAACCCGATTATTTTAACCCGAACAATGTAGGACCATATATGCTGAATACAGACTCCGGTCAATTAATTTGGTAATTGTAACTTCTTGCCAGTAAACTATTTCTGTCCAAACTTTATAGAAAAAAACCTCTACCCGAACGCTCAAAAATGTCATTAGCTCAAGTTACACTCAAAATTCGGTTTTATTTTTTTTAAATTCTTGAAAAGAAAAGTGTCAAGTGTCTTTGTTCTCAAGAGACTCAAAAAGCTTTGATTTTTCTTTTTCTTTTCACAAAATCGTTGAAATCGACAGAATAATAAATTAGAAGACGAAAACCTTAATTACTTTGCATATTTGAATGTATTTATGTCATGAAATCAATACTTGATGAACACCCGTGCAAAGTTATGAGGCTTTCCGTCTTCTACTATAATATTCTATACATTTCAACGTTTTTCTAATCGATTTCTGAAAATTTCTTTGGCGTTGAGATCAGTTTTTTGGGAACGTTCCCATCCCATGTACTGAGAACAAAAACTATACTCTTTACACTTTTTAAAACGAAATTGTAAAAAAAAATTCAAAATATGAAATAAATATAATATAATACAATATAATATAATATAAATATGAAAATCGACTTATGAGTGTTACGTAAACTATAAACATTTTCGAGGCTTTGGGGCAAAGGTTTTTCAGAAAGTTTGGAGAAAATCGGAGAAAATCATCACAATTTGTTTCCTCGCAGGTACAATCAGAAATTCAGCCTGTAATTCGTAATTTTACCAAATAACGTTATAAATTCTGTGTAGTTGTAGTTGTAATGGTAACTATTGATTTGTATATTCCTCAATCACTTCCGAATTTTAACCATAAGCAAAGGAACAAAGAACAGAGGAACTTTAGGCATAGCCCTTTCAGTTCTGCATATTACCTAAAAAGTGAGTAAAGACAGGATTATGTTTGCACACAATTAGACCGCCAATTCGACCGAGTAATTCGGATTATAAAATGTAATTGTATTTCCACCTTGTTCTAATATTCAATTCAAACTTTTAATAAAATAATTAATTGTTTTGCCGTTCAGTCCATTGTCTGATTAAGTACTAATAATAATGCTATCTCCTCACAATAAGAAAACTGGGAGCTTAGAACTATTGATTGTGATTAATAATTTATAATTTTAATCCCAGTAATTGCAACTGCAAGCGATTAGTTTGAAATTCTGTCCATGCAATTGTGGTTAAAATTAAATATACGTTCAGATTTTAACATTTACATCAGATTCTAACTTGGAGTTGTAGTTGAGGATATGTGCTCTGAATAAGAGATCGTAAAAACTATAGATTAATTTTGGATTATGTACGAAATAATAGCTTACTTAATAGCTTTATTCTGGATTAAAATAAACAAAAACAATAAGAATATAAAACGCATCCAGACTCGGAGGAAATAAATTAGTTTCCTTCTTATATGGAGGACATAACGGTCCTAGTTTCCTAGGTCCTAGTTTCTAGGTCCTAGTTTCTAGGTCCTAGTTTCTAGGTCCTAGTTTCGTGGTCAATTGCGGTCTACGCTCGTCAGCAATTTCGGACAATTCCGATTCCATACAAAACTTTAAAAATTAAAACAGTGGATGAAATAATCAATTAAATTATTAACATAAAACAGAAATTGAATTTTACCAATATTTTACCAAACAACCAAAGAAGTTAAGGAAACTTAAATTGTGACAGAATATATTATTTTGAATTTTTTCGAAACGTCGTCGCGTTCATTTGCCTGCACTTCTTAACGTTTACGCGAAAGGAAAACTGAATAATTTGGCTTCCTATTTAATAATATGATTATTCGGCTTTCCTTCTTTTCCTCCAGGAATTTTTTTCACCAAATTTTAGACCAAATAAAAAGTACCCGATTTAAACAGACGACAGTCAACTTTTTTCTAGTCAGGGGATCCCAACTGGTGTTGAAGATTGTATAGTGGGTCTAGGTTAAAGGGTCAGACTTTGAATTTGGGTGGTTAAATCCCGGATGTTTCCTGCGATCTAAAATGGGACCAGCTGCCCTAGCAAAAGATGGACTGACGTTTTCCCTTTCATTTCAGGAATCATTACGAAACCGAAGTAGACAATATCAACGAGGGGAACATGGGACCAAAACTTGAAATGAATGACACGGAAATAGAGACGAAGCCCACTTTTCACCTTTACAAATTGTACCCAATGATCATCAAAGAGGAAGTCGACGACCCTGACCCTCCTTTCTTCTCATTGACATCTATCGTCAAATCCGAACCTGATGTTGGTCAGCTGGACACTCTATATTTTGACCATTCGTCCATCATTCTACAAAATTTGAAAGCTGAGCCAGATGACGAAGAAGGAAATTGTGTAGATCCGCTGTCCGTTACTCATTCAGTGCAACCTGCCGAAACTCCTGAGACATCCTTTCAAGTACTGGGACAACACCCAAGTGTGAAGCTACGGACTGAAGTGGAATCCAATTATTGTCGTTTGTGCAAACAAAGTTTTTCTGGCAAAAGAGATTCGGAACGTGAGAAGACATGTGAGAAATGTTTGATGGCTGCTTCAAAACGGAATGAACACGAGATATGTCGCACTGTAGAGAACTATTACAAGTGTGAAACGTGTGGGAAGGATTTTACAAAGAGATCGAACTTGACCGATCATTTGAGGACACATACCGGAGACAAACCGATCAAATGTGAAACATGTGGGAAATGTTTTGCCGAAAGGTCGAAACTCAATAGACACAAGATGTCTTCTCATTCTGGGGATAAACAGTTCAAATGTGGAACATGTGGGAAATGTTTTGCTGAGAATTCAAACTTGATTCGACACCAGATGTCTCATTCTGGTGAGAAACCATTCGAGTGTGGAACATGTGGGAAATGTTTTTCCGAGAGGTCGAAACTCAATAGACACAAGAGGTCTCATTCTGGGGAGAAACAGTTCAAATGTGAAACATGTGGGAAATGTTTTGCTGAGAATTCAAACTTGAGTTCACATAAGAAGTTTCATTCTGGTGAGAAACCTTACAGGTGTGAAACATGTGGGAAGGCTTTTGTGACGCGGGTTGACGTTACTAAACACGTCAGGACACATACCGGAGAGAAACCATTCGGATGTGAAATATGTGGGAAATGTTTTTCCTTGAGTGGAAACTTGACTCAACATAAAAGGTCTCATTCTGGAGAGAAACCATTTGAATGTGAAACTTGTGGAAAATGTTTTGCTCAGAGTTCACACTTGACTAGACACAAGATGTCTCATTCCGGAGAGCATCGATTCGTATGCGAAACATGTGGAAAGAGTTTTACAGAAAATTCAAGTCTGACTGTACATAAGAGATCTCATGCTGGAGAAAAACCATTTAAATGTGAAACATGTGGGAAGTGCTTTACTCAGAGCCCGCACCTAACTAGACATGAGATGTGTCATACTGGACACAAGCCATTCAAATGTGAGACTTGCGGGACAGGATTTGCTACTAGATCGAACTTGACTCGGCACAAGATGTCTCATTCTGGAGAAAAGCCATTCAAATGTGAGACTTGTGGAAAGTGTTTTGTAAAGAAGAAGTCATTGACCGGTCATATGATTATACACGTATAAAATGCTTGGGATATGCAATTTCCCGAAATAATTATTATGATTATTAGGGACGCATATTCAATATTATTGTATCTTGGTATTCTTAGATGGAGTAATTTCTTAAAAATGTGTTTGAGTAATGTTTCTAACAAAATCTTGAAATTGTTGTGGCTAAGGAAGTACAAAATTTAATATACTCATACTCATTCTTATACATCTACTACTATTTTGCGTATGTTTTTCAAACGATTGCCCTTTAAATTGTGTTGTCTGATATGTAACGTAACTAAATGATTATTCAGTTGTCTATGCTTTTCATCAGTGCATTGTAACATCCAATGAAAATCAAATTGGTTTTTATATACTGAAATGTTTGTCCTTTCGAACTTTATGACATTTATAAATAAACCATTCAATTTAGTTTTTGAAATTTAAACCAGAATTCTTGTATTTATGGTATATTTGGTAAGAGAAACGGGGTAACTTTAATTTGGCACCTGGATGTACTCCTGTATTAGGGAACCAACCAGTGGCTAAAAATGTATGTAAAGGAACGGAACATTATTCAGTGTACGTACGAGGAATTGAACCCGAAAAATGGGAGAATATAAAAACCGAACAAGGCCGAGTCGAGTTCAAATCTAATCTGTAGAACTATGCAAATAAATAAATTAAATGACTAAATTTTTTTCACTCTGTATTAGTTAATGCGTAGACTTTATTCAAATGAGAGGTTCAAAACTAACAATGGATTCATAATTGTGGAATTTAGGTTTTTGAGATTAAATGGAGGAACGGAACATCGAGTCAGCATACGTTGTATGTACGTATGAAGTCCTACCTCTGTCACTACCTGACAGATGGGAACATAGTGATGACCAGTGTGGAAATTAACTCGGCACCCTTTGGAAATTAATTCTGCCACTGCAGAACCGAAAGGGTTAAGCCTAATAGTTCGTTTTACCTTTTTTAATCAAAACGTTAGTTAAGTTTTGAATACACCAACAACTTTCACCACAATACTTGCTTCGTAAATCAATTCCATATCAAACTCATATTAGTTCTTCAAACCACCTTCACATTTGATCAAAGTTTTTATCAAGAACTCTTCACCACAAAATCCTACTCTCCACCCATGTTATCAAAATGAGTCAAAAATACACCCGGTTCATTCAGAATCAACTTCTTTCCATAGATTTCTTGAGACACTTTGGGACCCATTGAGTTGAGTGATTTACTAACTCCGGCTCAATGTTTTCTAAATATGCATGTATACCATTTTCAAAATATTTTAAAAAATACGGCACTCTTGAACGTTCTTCATGGAAGATGAGATATCAATTTCGTACAGAATTTTGCGAAGGAGTAAAAGAGAAGTTGTAGGAGTTTAATTCCTGTCGTGTTGGTGAGTTTTCGGACATGGTGAGTGAAGTTATCTGACCAAAGTACAGTTTGAGTGTACGATTCAATTCCAACGTGAAGATTTGGATTATGGACGAGTTTGATTCCGAACATAATATTGAATTTTGTCACTTATGAATCGTGCAGGTCGATCCTTGAATGATCAGTAAATCTACTTTATACAATTTGCATCACTGCAGCTTAAAATTGGCAAAAATTCAGACAAATCTATAACAAAAGTACAAACGTTGAAATTTTTGGTTTTGAATACCTTGAATCTAGAAAACTCAATTGTTTTCATTTTTTTTATTCTAAATACAGTCAGCGCTGCGCTGTCGTGCACTTGTATTAGAATTAATGGCTGGATAGATCCATCACTGAATATGTCAATTATGGATGAACCACACTGTAACCCAACTTTAATGCATCGGGATCCAAAAAACTCTATGAGGCAGAAGTCACATGACAATGGGAAACATTCCTTCCCAAATTTTAAACCCTGTCATATTCATTTTCTGCCTTTGAAAACTTTCTTCCATATTTTCGCGAAATATTTCAAAACTTGATGAGAGATTGCGAATATTTTCAAATGATCAGTGACTAGCAAATTTGGGATTGGTGAAGAACAATGGACGACGACAGCCGAGTAGTTCAAATTCGACACTTCAAAACGGAATCTCCCAGTGGGTGAGTGATTAGAATAAAATAATTATTGGGTCCTAAGTGAATTCATTGACTGTCTAACGATCTAGACGCCATAAGTGTTTGCGATGAATCAATCTCCTTACGTCGTTGACCCTTTCATTTGTCAAAATCATTTTTGTGAATTGAATGATTGAAACTGATTGAAATAAATAGCTAATTCTGGAAATTGTATTTTGGAAACGGGTATGTCGGACAAAATATAAATGCCAAAATATAATTAATGTTTAAACCTGATTATTTTCACTCAAACGTTGCAGGACCAAGCACAGACTTCGGTTAATTCATTTGGTAATTGTAACATACGAGGGAAGTATTTGAGATGATACTCTCCTATTATGCCCAAACTTTTTTAAGTTAAACCTCTGCCCCAAACCCCCGAAAATGTCATTAGCTCAATTTACACCGAAATTCTTAAAAAGAAAAGTGTAAAGAGTCTTTGTTTTCAAGATTTTAGCACCCGCCATGGATATCCCATCAATCCCTTGGAACTTTCCCCAATCAAACAAACGCTAATCCGAAAAGACCTAAAAAGAATTAGAAAATCACTTCAGAATTTTGACCTGACCAAGAGTAAAGAGAGGATTAATGTTTACACACAAATTTGAACATCAATTCGACCGAGTAATTTGAACTATAATATTTACGTAATTGTGTTTCCATTCTCAATTACATTAAGTGAATTGCAATTAATGAGAAGTGCCATGAGTAAGGAATAAGAGATCGTAAAAACTGTAGATTAATTTTGGATTATGTACAGCAATAAGAAAATGAAATCTATCTAGAAGTATCAGTTACTTGACAATGGATATTTGGAAAGTGGATAGTTAAATCCACGCAGCAATGATTGTCGCAGCAACAGCAGTCGTCTGCGTCACCCACGTTTGTAATCTTTGTAGTAAGTTCATCTAGATTATTACGCCGCTGTATGCTATTTAGGCTCATGATTTTTTAAAAAAATTGAAATTTTAGTATGTTATAGTAGGCAATGAGTTATGAAGATTAAGGTATGGGGTGGGGCGGGCCTTCAAAGTTTGTTCTGGTCACTAATTTTCCCCAGAATTTGAGGCACTAAATGACATCCTAGGAGGCTGAAATTTCGCAGGGGGAACCCCATCCACATATTAGGCATACTCCGAAACCTCAATGCTGTTGACTACCCACAGACCCCCTCCAGATATTTTGGGCTGAGGGGTCACTAGACTCCCCTTCAGGGCTTCACATAGCAAATTGTAAAAAAAATTCGCGCTTCGCGCGTTAAGTTTGAACTTATCTGCATCCGAGAAGTGTATACGCAAGTACACATTGCGCCACAAGCCCACAATTTACAATGGATAAATACAAATTCCACATTTTGGATTGAGAAATGGAAAACAAGCATCGCCCCTAAAGGAAATGTATGGAACATGGAGAGGAAAAAACTTTGCAGTCATAAAAGTCTTAATTTTTGTGACAAACATTTAGTTCTAGAAAATTTAATTAAAACAGCTTTTACATACAACCTATGTTAAAAAGGTCGAAATTTTTTTTGACCCCCCCGAGCTTGACCCCCTCCAAAATCTTCGAGGTTTCGGAGTATGATATTAGGGTGTCGTTTTTCAACATAACTCCCTAGACCCGGTGAGGGGCTAAAACTATTCAAAAAATCCCGTACTCCAACGCATGCATAATGCCCGAATAACCTCAAACACCTGCCTCCCGACATCATGAACAATGTTCAAATAGGCGGCGAGTGTGTCAGGGTCACCGCCCGGAGTCATGAAAGGTCAACTTGGCTAACATAGGAAAAGTGTTCAGTTAACTTGAAACTCGATACAGACCTTGGCCTTGACATCCTGAACAATGTTTAAATAGTCGTTGAGTGTGTCAGACATGAGGGGTCACCGCTAGGGGTCATGAAAGGTCTTGGTCAGCAATCGCGTGTTTGGCGATTGACGATTAATTGCGATTAGCTGAGTCACGTGTTTGGCGATTGGCGATTAATCGCTAGTTTTCAAAATAATCACGATTTGGCAACTAGTTTGCCACGATTTTTCCGCAGTATGAGTTTTTGCCCATTCTGTCCAGCAAAAACAAACAAACAAACAAACTGACTTTATTGACTTTATTCACACCTCGACACTATAAAAAGCATGTCGTAATCGTCACCGCTGGACTGCCAGCTTTCTTTAGACACCCCACTTGCACCAGCAAAACTAATTGTCGAACTAATCGCGATTAATCGCGATTACGGATAGTGGCGATTAATCGTCCCATCACCATCGTATGTTAAAATGCATGCTGTTTCCGGCCTTCCTCAATTCGCGTCAATGCTGAAAAATGCCCATTAGATGCATTACAATTTTTTTTAAATTCATAATAATTTTTTCCATCAAAATTTTGGGTTCCCTTAAGTTCTTTGGTATAATCGATCAAAATATTGACGAAAAATTATTATGAATTTTTACAAAAAAAATTGTAATGCTTCGAATGGACACCTCCCATTGGAAGATAGAGATAGAACGAAATTTAGAAGATAGGCCAAAAAAAGTACTTCATTTCTGCACGGAAATATTTTCAGGTCCCACTCTTAGGATGCCAATCTATTAAGAAAATGGATGTCGGGACAAGGTCCTCGTATATAAGGTTCCGACCGGATCGGGTAATTTTCTTATCCGACCCGAATACGACCCAATATCCAATAGAGCTGAGAAGTCACCCGATCCGAATGGTCGGGTTGGAAATTGGTCTCCGTCTCATCTGAATCCGACCCGAAAATTCGGGTCGGATATCCGTTCCTATCCGACCCGACCCAAATATCCGATGTTGAATTAAATGTTTAATTAAAGTCGAACTACATCAATTTCTTCAATAATTTGTTTTAACTCCAACAATAGAAAAAATCCCCAAAGAATAAAATTTGAAATTTTCGCATTTAATAAAAACTGTACTTACACCAGGATTTCAAACACATTGATGCGCTAACGGTTGACCCTGAAAGTCGATTCCGTGTTGGAGTAATCACCTATGACCGATACTCGTGCTAGCCATTTCAACAGTTGACGAAATGGAAAATTCCGAAACAATTTTTTTGAAATTCTTAAATCGTTCTCCGCTTCACCGCATTATTTGAAAGTGACCCCAAATCTGGCACGAGCCATCAATGTAAGACATAGGAGAGTCTACTCAATTTCAAGAGGGTCCACTCAATTACAGGACAGTTAAATTATCCGAAATCCGATCGGATATCCGAACGGCTACCCGATACTTTCGGCAAGAATCACCACCCGACCCGAATGGATTGAAAATTGGCTTATCTGAATCCGACCCGAATTTTCGGGTCGGATTTAAATCCGTTATTATCCGACCCAATCAACCCGACCCGATCGGAACCATACTCGTATGCACGTCCTGCCTTACCCTTTTGAGTTACCTCTCGTAATTCTATTCTTATTTTCTCCTGAGCCGAGTTCGAGAGAATTAGATCGGTGGTCACAATAACCACCCAGATCCACGTCCTGTGACTGAGTGGTGTAAGGGAACTTATACTGTAGAATCAAACGTCGTTATGGAGTAATGGGTGCACATGCAATTTCTCATAAAACATGTCCTCCGGTGAAAACAATAAAATCAACACATTTCAAATTTAAGGAAATTTAAATTCCGACAGAAAATATTATTTTGAATTTTTTCAAAATGTCCTGCTCATGTGTCTGCACTTCTTAATGTTTACGCGAAAGAAAAACTGGACATTTTGGCTTGCGCTTTAATAATATTATGATTTTGGGTTTCCTTCTTTTCCTCCAGGAACTTTTTTCACCAAATTTTAGACCAAGAAAGAAGTTCCAGATTTAAATGGTCGACTTTCAACTTCTCTTATGCCAGGTGACACCAACTGGTGTTAAAAATTGTATGGCGGGTATAGGTTAGACCCTGAATATGGGTGGTTAGTTTCCTACTAATTTGACCGAAAGGGACAGTCGTTTTTAGTGAACTAATTCCCCAATGTTTCCTTCGCGCTAAAATAGGACCAACCGCCCTCTCCGTAAAATGGACTGACCTTATTCCGTTATTCCCTTCATTTCAGGAATCATTACGAAACAGATGTAAAATATATCAACGAGTCGAATGTGGGACCAGAATTTAAAATGAATGACTCAGAAATTGAGATGAACCTCAGTTTTCCACTTTACCATTTACATCCTACGATGATCAAAGAGGTGGTCAACGACTCTGAGCCTCCGTTCTTCTCGTTGACATCCGTCGTTAAATCAGAAACTGGCATTGGTCAACTGGACATTCAATATTTTGACCATTCGTCCATCATTCAACAAAACTTGAAAAGTGAACCACAGGATGAAGAGGGAAATTGTGAAGATCCGCTGTACTGTGCGGATTCAGATCTACTTGACGAAACTCCTGGGACATCTTCTCAAGTGGGACAATATCCAACTGCAAGTGTGAAGACAGAGACAGGAGAGGAATCCAATTGTTGTCGTTTGTGCAAACAAAGTTACTTTGGCAAAGGAGATGCGGAACGTGAGAAGACATGTGAGAAATGTTTGATGACTGTTTCAAAATTGAATGAACAGAAGGTGATTGGCACTGATGATAAGTATTACAAGTGTGAAACGTGTGGGAAGGATTTTACAAAGCGATCGAACTTGGCGCATCATTTGAGGACACACACCGGAGAGAAGCCGTTTGAATGTGAAACATGTGGGAAATGTTTTACTCAGAGTCAACACTTAGTGCGACATGAAATGTCTCATTCTGGAAAGAAACCGGTCAAATGCGAAATATGTGATAAATGTTTTTCTCACAGTGCACACATGTCTCGACATAAAAGGTATCATACCGGAGAGAAGCCATTTGAATGTGAAACATGTGGGAAATGTTTCGTCGAGGGGTCGAGACTCACTAGACACAAGAGGTCCCATTCTGGGGAGAAGCCGTATGGGTGTGAAGAATGTGGGAAATGTTTTACCCAGAGTGCACACTTGACTTCACATCAGAGGTCTCATTCTGGGGAGAAACGGTTCAAATGTGAGACATGTGGGATATGCTTCGTTCAGAGTTCACACTTGACTAAACACAAGAGCTCTCATGCTGCTGAGAAACCCGAGCCTTACAAGTGCGAAACATGTGGGAAAGGTTTTGCTACGATGTTTGAGGTAACTAAGCACCTGAGGAGACATACCGGAGAGAAACCATTTGTCTGCGAAATATGTGGGAAATGTTTTGCCCAGAGTGCAAACTTGACTCTACATAAAAGGTGGCATTCTGGAGAAAAGCCATTTAAATGTGGAACATGTGGGAAATGTTTCGTTCAGAGTTCACACTTAAGTAGACATATTATGTCTCATACTGGAGACAAGCCATTCAAATGTGAAACGTGTGGAAAAGGTTTTGCTCGAAGCACACACTTGACTTCACACAAGATGTGTCATACTGGAGAAAAGCCATTCAAATGCGAGATATGCGGCACAGGTTTTGCTAGTAGTTCGAACTTGACTCGGCACAAGATGTCTCATTTTGGAGAGAACCCCATTCAAGTGTAAAACATTTGGAAAATGTGTTACGAAGTGGAAGTCGTTGACCGATCATGTGATTATACACGTAAGTATAAAATGTTTGGCCCAGAGTTCACACCGGACTAGACACAGAATATTATGCGATTTCCCGAATTACTTATTAGGATTATTGGGACCGCATACTCAATGTTATTCTGTCTTGATATTGATAAAGGGTACAATTTGTTAAAAATATGTTTAAGTAATGTTTTTATAAAAATATTGAGATTGTAGTGGTTAAGAAGGTACATAATTTATTAAATTCCTTCTGTGTCTGCTAGTATTTGTCGTAGTTTTCTCGCACGATTGCCCTTCAAATTGTATTGTCTTAACTCCAATGTAACTAAATCAGTAGTCAGTTGTCCTTCCTTTTTATCAGTGCATCGTAACCGGCAATGAAAATCAAATTGATTTTTATACTGAAATGTTTGGTGTTTTGAACTTTGTGACATTAATAAATAAATCATTCAATTCGGTTTTTGAAATTTGAAAATTAAACCAGAATTCTTCTAAATCCAGGATGTCATCTAGTTGTAGGAAACAACCAGTGGAGAAAAATGTATCTGAAGGAACAACATTCACTGAAATGTACCAATGTATGTGGACTTGAACCCGAACACACCAAAATGGGAGCATATAAAGATCGAACAAAACCAAACCGAGTTCAAATTTAAAATTGAGAACTACAAGAATAAATATCTAACACAATAATTATTACTCAGTATTACGTAATGCGCAGACTTTATTCAAATGAGCGGTTCAAAACAATTAACAATGGGAATGGATTCATAATTGTGGACACTTGTATTGAGAAGGTCTTGCTATAAATGAATGTGAACTGAACATGGAGTAAGTCAGTATATGTTGTATGCATTATATATTAGCCATTTGTCCGATTCAGTCAATTGTACAACTGAAGGGTAATTTTAGTCATTTATCCGATGTACATCCGATCATTACTTTTAGTCATTTTGCAGTCGGCTTGTAATTTTGGTCATTTGTACAATCGAATATATACGACTTATTATAACACACTTTACATTAACATTTACGACGGGCTTGGTTGTGAAAACCTAAGCAAAATTCTACTAAGACGTTTTTAAACCATCATTTCAAATAAATCAAAATGTTAATTAAGTTTAAAAATACACCAACTTCCACCACTATACTCGCTTCGTAAATCAGTTCCAAGCAAGACATGAGTCACATTTTGTGGAAATCATACCCACATAGCTTTCCATCCATGATTTCTCTTCAGCCGGATGATTTGAAATTATGGCATTCCGATTTTGCGTCGTGGCCTTGACCCTTTGAAACAACTCCTTGAACTCCTTTCCAGTATTCAATTGGCATTTAAGCTGAGCTGTCATCCATTCTCCAAACACGAGGATACCATTTGTGATCGGACCCACTCTGTCCCCATACTTCTCTTCCAACAATTTCTCATATTCCAACATGTGACTCAGAAGCTCTTCATATCGACGCTTCACCAAACACATTTTAATAACGTAGACAACAGGATCATATTTGTACAAAAGGATCGGCGACCTGCCCACCCGGCACATTTCTCCATAAGCTCCAATATTACCCCGTGGACGCAGTCCTGCAAAGGGCTTAGATTGTCCTGTCTGTCTGTCTGTCCGTCCGTCCGTCTGTCTGGTGCAATGCTTCTCACCACTCACCACACCTTACCATCTCAATCAAATCAGCGCAACTTCACTTCAAAACTGCTTTAGTTTATATACCTCTTTTATTGCACGATTACTATTTACTCATGACAGCTTAAACAAATATGTAACAGATACACTTAATAAGAAGCGTCATAGAGTAATTTTTTGCTCTAACCTTATTGATATAATAAGGAATTCAAAAGGACTCCTGACTAAGAAGTAATATTGAACTATCTTATCGCAATATAGCTTAAGCACTTCGGAAATCTTACATGCTTCCATAATATTGTGATATGATCTGTAACGTTATAGAGATATCGCCCCCTAATGTTAAACAGATGGTAATGTTAAAGAGACATCGCCCCCTAATGTTAAAGAGATAGGACGACTATCAATCATTTAATAGGAAGCGTTCTATCGTACACATGCTTCCAGTATGATGTGATAACATACGTAACGTTGGAGAGATATCGCCCCCTAATGTTGTAATGTTAAAAAGATGGTGACATTAGAGACATATAGCCCCCAAATATTAAACAGATGGTAACGTTAAAGAGATATCGCCCCCTAATGTTAAAGAGATAGGACGACTTCCAACCACATTAGTGGAAGCGTTCTATCTTACACATGCTTCCATCTAGAGGTGATATGATATGTAACGTTGGAGAGATATCACCCGCTAATGTTAAAGAGATAGGACCACTTTCAATCGCTCAAGTGGAAGCATTCTATCGTACACATATCTCAACCACTTTCTGTACCCTCTCAACCACTCTCTATACCTTATCAACCACTCTCTATACCCTCTCAACCACACTCTATACTCTCTCAACCACTATCTTACATCCTCAACCACTCTATACCCTCTCAACCACTCTCTATACCCTGTCAACCACTCTCTATACCCTATCAACCACTCTCTATACCCTGTCAACCACTCTCTATACCCTATCAACCACTATCTATACCTTCTCAACCACTCTCTATACCCTCTCAACCAATCTCGATACCCTCTCAACCACTCTCCGATACCACGGGCTCTCTATCCAGTCTCGACTGTTTATTAATACGGATCTCCACGAGTTGTTTCGTAAACTCGAGTGATTCATTGACCAATTCATCCACCAAACCATTCGTAGTTCTTTTGACCAAATCCAACACAATTGATTCCAATTCTACCCATCGCTCTGAATCAGCTTGACCTAGAATCATCCGAAGTTTCATTTCTCTCTTCTATCTCGCATGCATGATAATCAAAATTCTGTTCCAATTCCTCAAGCCACCTTCACATTTGATCAAACTTTTTATTAAGTACTCTTTACTGGTCTTCACCGCAAAATCCTACACTACCGGCGTTATAAAAATGGTTCAAAAACACACTCAGTTCATTCAGAATCAACTTCCTTCCATAGATTTCTTGAGACACTTGTAAAACAGCGTCTGAAAACCAATGCATGGCAGGAGAAAATGTACCAACCATTAGTATTTCTGTCGTTTCCCCAACAAAAGTCACCATTCCATTAAATCTCCCTAATTGGGCCAAACATTTGATACTCAAACTGAAATAGGTATCTCCATCATTGTCAGGAATGGTGGATCTCCATATATTATTCACGAGCACGCCATATGGAAAAGTTTCTTCCAAGAGCAATGCTATTGAGCTCAGGTCATCTATTTGCAATGCTCTCTCGTCGATTAATTCTGCTATTGTTTCTCCCTTGGGCCAGAGTTGGCATTGTCTCGGCGATCCCGTGGATTACGACTCTTCACTGTAGCAACTAGTGCAAGATGAGCAAAGACCTGGTGTACTCGTATGGTGTATTCAACGAGCTATGCTTCTACCAGTAATTCCGTAGGATATGCGTTCAAAAATCTACATTTTAAATTCTCGGACCCCGCAAGTATTTCGCTTTGGGTTTTAGATAAAATTTATCAATTTAAGTAGAGATGTACCGAATAGTGGTATTCGGCCATTTGCCGAATACCGAATATTCTGCCGAATATTCGGCCTGTTTTGCATGTGGGGTGTCTATGTAAAGCTGGCACAC
>JAQGCA010001834.1:0-15721 GCA_034698945.1 Protaphorura quadriocellata
TTATTAAGAAGTCCTGATAAAGAATTTTGTATTTTTCACAGAGAAAATGTAGCTTCTACTCTGCCAAGGCAAGGGATAGTGCCCCTAGTAGTAGGAATTATCATACCCGAGGATACCTTTCGGAAGCCACAATTTCAATACTTAGTATTTCTGCGACAATCGGATATTAAATGGTTCTCTTTTTTAAATGAGAACAACATGTTTTGATATTAATTTCCGAGTCTGGAGTTAATCCAAGGCATCCATATTTAATCTATTAGAAGCCCGGGCTTCCGTTCATTCAATGCGGTTTATAGTTCAACGGCGTTAACCACTTTCTTCATTAGGATACACAGGGAGAGCACGTGGAAGACCCGATTTTAATTAGAATAACGCTTTGAATTAGATCTCGGCTACTAATAGAATCAATTCGGTACACCAATGGGCTCAAATCAGTTAAAATAACTTAGTGTTTAATTTTATTCTAGTTCAATAATAAATGTATATGTACATGTAATTATTTTCTTCAGCGCAACTTGAAACCTCATCCCTTAACTGAAAAAGAGCTGTTAGAACTCGGTAAAGTTGTGCAGTATCGGAACGGTACTTTCGTGTCGGGACTAAGATTTGAAAGTCACGTCTAGACTACATGTCACACCTTTACTGAATTTCAGGCCACTTCTCTGTTTCTGAATTTTTTGGACAAAACCTCCTAGACTGTACTCTAAAACTGGAAATCGTATAAAAATGGATGCACGGAAGTACATACATCGCTGGATGATCAAAATAGGAAATCAAATTATTTTTGACACTGATGTGACGTAAACTTGATATAAGCTGGGTTTTTCACTTTTGTAGGAATTCCAATTTCGTTGGTCCGATAGTATATTATGTAAATTGTGCATTAGTACAATTCGGGTTAACAATCAATTGGTGGTGTGCCAAGTCAACATGTACCGTACACGACAAATATAAGGAAGTCAATAAAATTATATAGGAGAAATGTGGCCACGTCGTCACGATTCGCCAAAAGTTGACTTGAAATCTGCATAGTTTCATTGCGGGTCCAGAGTTGTCCATAAGGAATAATTTGACCAACCTCAGCAACTATTTTGCGTAAGACAATTCATTCAAACTATTTTGGACTAAAGAGCTATTAACATTGTAAGCATTAAATCAATGGAAGATGTGACCAATATAATTTCAAAGAAGGAGAACGAGCATACGGTTGGTCACGGATCACGTTGCCTTAAATAGAACCTGTATTCTAAGATCAATGATATTTTTATTGCAGGAAAATGTCAACTATCCAGTACACTACGATGGCAACTGAATACCCAGAATATAGCGAGGAGGCTGAGACGACGTATACATCAATGTCGGTTGTAGCTCCAGAGATTATCTTCTGCGCCCTTCTCGTATTTTTCATATTATCAGTACTATTAATTCAACAACGCGGTCAGTGGGGAGAAAATATGGAGTCGGATGACTCAGAAAGCGAAAGTCAGGATATGAATGAGAACAACGTGTGAAAACGATGGACGATAAGGAGTAATATCTTTTGGATATGTCCATCTTGAAAATATTTCTTCAATTTTGAACATCTTTTATAAAAATTATTAATCACGTCTGAATACGAATGCGGTTCCAAATATTCTTAAATTGTGGAAACTTATTACAAATTAATCCTCACATTTTTATCAAATTGTGTTAACTTATTCGGTCGAATAAAAGCGTTGAGCAAAGAAAAATTATCCAGAGTTTTGACTTATTCTTTGTAAAATATTCTCACAGAATGTAGATACGTCGTATTTCTTAGGAGAAATGAATTAGTCACGCATTTTGCCTAGGGAAGGTAGTTCAAGAAAACATCACGTCATAAAATACATTATGCCAGAGGGATTGAAACCTATCTTTTGTATTAAAGCGAGGTCTATGACACCCTGTACTAACTCTTTGTTAAAATAAATATTTGCTATACTTCCAAGCGGCAGCCAATTAACAATATTTTATTCGAATAGTAGATTTTTAAAATTTTGAATAATCCAAAATATTTGAGAGATTCAATGACGAATTAGAACACAGACGTCATCAGCATATGCATGACGCTGAAGAACAAAGAAATTAGAAGCAGAATGAATGCGATCCGTATGATGAGCTGGTATTTCTGATTTTCGAAGCCATTTGTGATAACTTCGTACGACCTCTTCGCCGCTGACCCAATCCTGTCCCGAGCCCCGGGTTGTTTAACCTCTGAAATTAGATTTAGATTAGATGAGATATCTGAATCATATATATGGGGTTAGTAATACAATAGGTAATGTACCAGTAATTGTTTCAGGCAGACCCGTACTCATCCTGAAAACGTAGATAGTAGAAGTGACCAAAATGAGACTTGATTGCACTGTTTCAGATATTTTGAACGAATGATTTCTTAACGGTGGTAATTTTGTGATACTCCGTGTTACCGGAAATCAAAAAGCATTGGTAAGTAGAACAGAACAGCATCGCATATCAAAAATATTGACCGTTGTTTACTGATTTCTGTTATGATAATAAGGTTTGTAATAAACATGGTGTGCTCAATGTAAACCCTAGTGGAATTTCCTTATGGAATATTATGAACTTTTTGACAACGACATGACATTTTGATCTTCTGATCACACCATTTTTTAGATTATTTTGATGAAGCGGATTCGCCAACCCTTCCCGTCCTATGCGTTGGCAAACGACGTGCTTCTTATGAGACACCCTGTATCCTCCAAATTCCCTAAAACACATTTCGCCCTTCCCCCTCTATATTTCTCAAATTTTGGTTCATTCCATAATAATTCCCTAATAACTCTGAGCATACTTATTTTTCGATTCAGACTATTTTTTAGGAAGGTTTACTTCAAAGATTTTATGGCAGCAATCAAAATCAACACTTTCTGACAATTTCTTGTATTATAAAGAATCAATGTTTCGCCATCAAGAAAGTAGTAAAATGCATTTAAATTCAATGTGGTTCTACAGAGCAATCAGTCAAAGCATTGCCTGCTCTACTTCTCAAACCAAAAACGAACGATAAAAACACCGGACAAAAATAAAAAATCAGAAACACAAGTAACAATAATATATTTTCCACGGCTATAAATTTATTTCTCAATTTCAGAAATCAATTACACAAATATGCGGATATTTACCTTTTACTTATGTCGATAACAGAAAAAGAGCTGCGTATTAATGAGAATATCATTTAACTCATTCAACAACCTTAATACCTAAAAGAGCCGCAGCTGCCGGGTAGGTTATAATTATATACTATTTTTGGCTCAAAAATTTACCCTGTTGAGTTTTTAGGGTAGTCAGCGTTGGTATTCTAAAATTTATTAGTAGACTGAAGGCACATTTCAATTTAGACAAATTGTAAGTGTCAACAAAATTCCACAGTGCCAAATGTTACATCTCAGAGCTCAAAAGGAACATTAATCAATAATTGATTAATTGACAACTATTGTAAAATTAAGAATTTTCAATTCATAAAAAAACGTTGCAGATCCAATTTTCCGGAAAAATATCCCTTATAAGAATAGTACTAATTATACACTTAAGTCTCAGCCTTAAAGAAACGACACAAACACGTTTATTGAAACTAATGTCGGAGTACGATGAAACCTGCGTAATAAGGCCACCCGGGGGAAGAATTTACCAAACTTTGGTTCTGCTAAACGAAACGGAGAAAACACGAAGCACTGGATCAGGTGGCCTTGGCTGCAAGTTTCATTGTAATTTGCTTACTACCAGTGTAGAAAGCACTTAATACTGAAAACTGTAATGGTTTGTGGCTGAGTTAATTGGCACCGTTAGTATAAGTATAATCACTGCTTCATGGAACACTGGTGTTCACAATGTTGATTCTAAGACGCGTTCCGCACATCCTTGGACCAGAATGTTCTGGCGCATCTACGCGTGATGCCATCCCACCGTGGTAAAATTGGAAATACCGCAAGTCATCAATAACCTAAAGGGAAAAAAAAACACATTCAATTAAAATTTTATATTTGACGTGAAATTATATATAATATATATATATTAAAATTTATAATAGATCTTACCTCATAAGCATTGATCCAAGTTACACTAAATTTTACGACGATTTCTTCCCACTCGCGATTTTCCCGGATGAGTTTACGAAGGGAGCGTTCATAAGGCGAAAATGGAGACATGATGTGGTGCTCCCTGTCTAAAAAGTTCACTCTCAATTCATAAACTCCATTTTCAGGCCCACCAGATACCCTTGAGAAAATTAAAAAAAAAACAGCATTATTTCCGGAATATTTGTAATTACCCAACCAAATTCGCCTATTTCTTGGTTATGAGTTCTGTTAATGGTAATTGAATAAGCTCTTCCGAGGTAAGGCTCAAAACAGATCAAATGTTTGCTATCTCTGATCTGCAAACGTTCAGATATAAGTCTCATATGAAAATGTCTGCTCAGATAATCCATGTATCTGATATCCGGCAGATATCAGACCATAATTGACAAAATGTGACCAAAATTGCCATTTGTCAGATCTGATATCCTAGAGGCTGTCTGAAGGCTGATATGTTATGATAAAATCTTAAGCGGAGAAAAGATTAAATAAAAAAAACGATACGAGAGAGTTCCGATATCTGAGAGATCTCATTCACAGTTTGTAGACTTTACGTTGGATCTATTTGTAATTACACTCACCATTCGGAACAAACAATATCGAAAGGAACACAAGCTCTGATGACTGCTGGATTAAATCCCTTCTCCCAGAGATCAACGACTTGTTCCTTTGAACAGGAATTCAAACTGGTCACAAAATATGTCTGCGAGTGTGGAGGAAGCAACAAATCGCTGTTCGGATTTGCTGAAATTGCCCAACCTGTCGGTCCTGGTTCTCCGCTCAAAAAATTCCATCCATCGAATTGGTCTAAATAAGAAATATCGTTCTATAATTTCAGATTTACTTACTTCAAAAGATGATACCAGAATTGAACTCCAGTCTACTGCGTGACCAAATATGAAATTAAAAATAAATAATTCATGTGTCGTCTAGTGCGAAAGATTTTTTAAATTGAATCTCTAGCATAAACAGTAAGGCACATAAGAAATTGATATTTTGGAAATTACTTATAATATAAAACGAGCAAAAACTTAGAATTAACAGACTTAAAATATTTTTGTGTTTCACAAACCTGCACCACTGGGATTTCGGATTAAATTTGTGGACAGAAATTTACATTTCAGTTCAAACAGGTAGACTTGCCAAGCGTCACTGTGATCACGATTCACGCTGTTCCTTACGAGTTCATATTCCGTTTGTCTTTTATGTCTGTGCATGATAATTTTCCAAAAATTTGCGCTTTTCACGATGTCATTCCATTTTCGGCATACCTATAAATAACAGAGCAAAAACTTTAGATATCACTATTATCACTCAAAATTAACCATAATAATGTTAAAGTAATTTACCAGCCGAAGAGATGCCATTAATGAGAGATCACAGTAGGACAGAATTATTTCCAGAACTTCGTCCGGGAAAATAGAGGGTTCATTCCCTAGGACATAAGCCTCAGCCTCATCCATCTTTCGGATTTTATTTTCTAATGGGGCCTAAAATTTCAATAGAATTAAAAAAATCAAATGATGCAATACCCAGACTTTTTCAGTAATCAGTACTCCATTTAAATTCATATTTCGTTTTCAAAAAGACTCAAAATTGGAACCGTTTATCATGTCCTTATTTCTATTCACATATTTTTGTGAATTCAAAATTTAGTAATCATATTGTTTATATATTTATAATATGACGTGATTCCGGATTAATAACAAACTGACGAAAATAGAATAACACCATTTAATCTTGGGGATTAAGAAGGAGGTCAACGCAGTGAAATGATGACCTGGGTCATACCACAAATTATGACAATGTCTATCTCAGCTTCTTAATTTTCGTAAAGCTCAAAAAACTCGCAATAATAATAAACGGTCTTCATCGTTAATTTGTGACAGCCCGGTATATCAAACTGTCACCAGAAAAACCTGCTGACAGTTGTCGATGAGAGACTAACACATAATAACTATATTAATTTGATTCAAAACAAATTACGAAAATTAGTGAATGTCTCACTTTAAATTCAAAGAAAATTTGTGATGAATTTTTGTCAGCTTGTTTTGGCAGATTTATATTATAATTCCATAGAGTTCACATTGACAGGCGAGTTTATGGACCAGAATACGAGCACCACTGATAATAAATAGACAGAACTAATATTAAATTTGGAAATATGATGTAATTTGACTAAAAAAGTATGAAATTCTAAATATTGAATTTCCTAACTTAGAACTTCATTTCGATTTTTGAAAAGAATAGAAGTTTCCCGGTACATCTGATCTACGCAACGACTCCTCGATGACACTCATCAAGTTCACTTTCAACTTTTGAAAGTGGTTATCAGACAAAAAACTAGGATATACATTATGTGACGCACAAGGAGGTATCAATTCTCTATTTGGTCCATTTCCTATTCGCATGAGAATCAACGAATCAAGAGATCGTTTGCGTCTGGATTCTGAATCGCCAGTCAAAATTACTACAAAAACTTATATCTTAGTGTAGCTGAAGTAAGACAGTGTCCGCCAATGCTACCTCTATTGCTACCTCCGTATGCTAAGTGTAATGCTACCTCCATGCAATACCTCCTATGCTACCTCCAATGTACTACCTCCCATGCTACCTCCTCTACTACCTCTGACCTGCCCCGGCAAATCCTGTCTGACCTGCTCCGGCAAATCCCGTCCTTTCCAGGCTAACATGAAATCCCGTCCTCTCCTGGCAAATCCCGTCTGACCTGCCCAGGCAAATCTCGTATTTTCGGGGGCAATCCCGTTTGACAATTTTTACATGACCTAACCTTATAGGAGGTAACAGCGGAGGTAGCATGGAAGGTAGTAGTGGAGGTAGCATGGAAGGTGGTACTGGAGGTAGCATGGGAGGTACTAGTGGAGGTACTAGTGGAGGTAGCAATTAGCATGGGTGGTAGCCAGGAGGTATTATTGTATGGAGCTAAGCATTGGCGGACACTGCCTGACTCCTGTTCTTAATGCCTTCTGGCAAACCGAGGTTAGACTGTTTTGGAGGTCCCAAAAGTTATGAACTACCGAAGACGTATTATAGTCAGTTTGGTCCATTGGCAATATATGTATACAGTGAAGTGCAAAAGTCAGCTGACTTTTGCACTTCACTGTATATATAAATATATTTGTGCATGACTGAATTTTAGGATTCAACTAACTCTTATCTCCAAATATTAACCGAGTGAATGAGTTTTGATTAATTGTATTAACTATTAAATGAATCCATTCGGAGGATTAATTTCCTATATAGTACTAGGGGTACCGTGTGGCCATCCCACTCTGTTAAGAGTATTTCCCTACTACTAGGGGTACCATGTAGTCTACTCTTCTCCTTCAAGAGTAATTCCTACTACTAAGGGTATCACCATAGTACATTCACTCCATTCGGAGTTATTCCCAGTTCCCACTACTAGGGGTGCCATTGCCATCGTATTCTCTCCATCTGCACTGCACTGTCTCCACCCGTGCTGCCATCTCTTTTCTCTGGTCTCCACCTCCATTCGGAGCAATTTCCTGCTACGACGTAACGAAATTGCGTCTCCTAAATAAAACCGCGCGTAAGTTCATAGTTCATGCACATCGAAGATTATGAAATTTCAAAATAATTCAAAGATAAAATCAGTCAATCAGTGTTAAATTGATCAGTGCATTTTCCAAGTACACGAGATGTCTGTGACGAGGGCAATGGCCAAACGAAGTTCTCAACAGCTGTCTGTACGTAAAACGATTTCTGTCGTCTATGGTCTAGTTTCATTTTTTATACAAATTTTTATCTGTACAAAAATATTGCAATTGTTTAATATTTCATTTTTATGCCAACGTGATTATTAACCACATGCGATGCGTAAAGTCCACCATACAACATAATTCCGAAAGTTGAGTTTAGAGATCGAATTTATTTGTACCGTTGACGACTTGAATGATTGATTAATCAATTAAATTAATTAATTTAGGTTGACAAGAGCGGAGAACGTAAACGAAAGGAAAAGAATGACAACCCCTGGTTCGAACGGAGCGATCACCCACTCACAAATGATGTGGTATAATTCAATATTTATTCTAAATTTTGACAATTTCAATACGAAACTTTGACCCTCAGGTTAATATTGTATCATGTTTCTTGTTCTAAACAACAGGTTCTGAAATTACTCTCTCAACATATAGAAAGAAAGGATTTGACAGAATGTCGAATGGTCTGCACAAAATGGAATGGATTTGCAATTCCATTCGTCCGTTCCAATTGCCTCGTTTCCATCTTGGAGACGGACGATGCTCTCAATTTGCCGAAGAAGAAGGGGATTGAAAATTTCGTAAAATTGATGAGCACGAACACTTTGGGGCTTCCATTTGGAAGATTCCACATTGGGTCCCTTGACACTGCGAAAGGCGCTGGGCAACAATTTCTTCAACTCTGTGGGATAACAGCGACTGAAATTATTTTGGATGACATTGATGTGCATAGGATTGAAAATATTTCTAATCTGCTCAGATCAACACCAAATTTAAGATCCTTTACCATTCAAAGTGTCATGACCTCACAAGATTCCAAAAGCAAAGTTGTTAAATTGTTTCCTGAAGAGACAAAACCAAAGTTGCTATTTCTAAAATCAGTCAACTCACCAGCATCAGGGAGTAACTCTGTCCGTGCAGAAATGTTGAAAAGTTGTCCGTCATTTTATGAGGAATTATTTGAAGCAGCTGAAAACATGTCAACTCTAAATTTGACCGCCTACTCGTCTGAATTGGGTTTGAAGATTCTGGAAACAATTGGAAAATTAGGAAGGGAATCTTCAATTGAGCACTTGTTGTTCAACCATACACCCGACGAACCCGCAACTCGTGAACAATTTGATTTGCTGCACCAGATGTCCACTAATGGAATGAAATTGCAAGGACTTCTCCTGATATTCAGTTCTGATCAACCAGAAATTGCTGACTGGTTTCAACTAGTTACACTTTTCCGAAATAGTTTGACTACACTCGACTTGGAAGCCGTTTTCACTGATCCTTCAACTTTGATCAATTTCCCAAGGATGCCAAAACTGAAAGAGTTGGAAATGTACATTACGAATAATCTGAGCCAAAACTGTGATGATTTCAACCACATTTTTCCGTCCCTGAAAAAGCTGATACTTTGCGTGAATCGACACGACGGCATCGAATTTAAATTCTTAACCGGAAGTGAAGGCAGTCCCTGTCCTAACATGAAATCTTTGATTCTTCCTGAGAATCAAATCAAAATGGAAAATCTCAACGGCATTATCAAAACTTTTCCATCTTTGAAAGTGCTAGAGTGCAATATTGAAAATGAAGAGGGTGGGGATGTCATGAAAGGAATTTGGTCTCACATGACACAATTAGAAGATTTAAAGTTAGGTGGGACTTTACAATCGTCGGAGAATGTGGATTCCTTGGTCAGCGGAGTTCCAGCAAAAGAAATCAAGAGTAAGGCCATGCACGAATTCTTGGGTTCACTTCCACAACCTACACAGGGAATGGAAATTCGGAAAGAACAAATTTTGTTGAAGGCAAATAAATACAGTACGCTTCCATCCATCAGGGATCTCACAAGTAAGACATTTCGTTCAGATTCGTTCGAATTTCCGCAATATTGTTGTACTTTTTGATTTTCATATCTATAAATATACATTTTCACAAAGGCTAGGGGCTAGGGCCATAATGAAATCGAATGGAATGGGCCAGTCGGGCATGTCAGCATAGTTTAGAAGCTTGACTGTATCTTGCTGTTCCCCCAGACTTAGACATGTCCTTAGAACATAATTATGCTAAGGCAAGGGATCACTCCGTTGTGCAGACAATGTACGGCGGTATCTTTAAAGAATATTCTCATCTTCAAATGATATATTTAGATGAAGAGAGATTCTAATATAATTTTTAATTTTAATTGTAAATTCAGATCTGACATCATTGAAGCTAAATATAGCCACAAAGGTAGCGAGAGGTCGAAAAGCCAATTCTTTGACTGACGTCGCTGCGTACCTGGGTTTGTACACACTCAAGAATCTTCTACACCTCTCCGTATCAAATTGTGAGGTAAACGCCAATTTTAATAATAAATAGTCGATTTCTGGTTCAATTTTATACAAACAATTACCTCCAACGTCCGTCCGTAGGAAGGACGTGGAGACCGTTATCATTTCGCCATGTGGAGGGTTCGAGCCTCTTGCACTAGCAATGTATGGTACTTAAGAATTTTCTCTGTTGGAATCGTATCCACTACTTCCGCAACTCCGTTCTAACTAACGCAATCCATGGAATGAACTGTGAATGAATGTGTTTATTTTTACTTGAAATACAATTATTCCCCGTTATTATTTATCTCCCTTTGTTTGTTTGTTACAGATGTCACGGGACTGTGCTGATATATTGGTGAAGGACATGGGTCTCTGCACTTGGAGGTTCGTTTCCTCGTACAAAATCCGTGGACGAAATCATTCCTTCAAGTTGGAATCAAAATGAAGAATTATTTCATTTCACATTCGAGAAAAAATTACTTGACAAAAATAGTCACTATTCCTACTCATGGAAAGAGGAACTAAAAATTATATACCTTTTCTTCATTTACGGGTGTTTTGTACTTTTTATAAAATTTGTTACATAAAATAAAATATAATATAAAATAACTCTAGAAAATGTTTTCGTCTTGAAAAATTTGCCAGTGTCATTTCGTTTTGGCTATGATGCATGGAAATATCATCTCTTTTGTTCTGATAGAACACTGACAAAGATCTTCGGAAACCACCAATGTTGTTGGTTGGGTTTGGTTGGTTCTCAATCAGTTGCTGCTTTTTTGTCTGATCTAAACTTTTTAACTCTGTTTCTCACTAAATCACTTTATAGAACCGCATCGGAGTTTGATGATTTTGAACCCTGGTGTCTCGTAGAATCTGCCATATGAATTGTAAGAGGTGGAGGCAGAAGTTTTGTAGTTACGACACACTCTGTACTTGTACTTATTTTAACTTTTCCAGTTCAGAGATTCCAGGCTGCGTCTATTGCGTTTGTAAAATTTTGATCAGATATAATTGAATGTATTTATATTGTTTAATTGGAATAATACCACTGACTTTTGTAATTAACCGACTGGTAACTGTTGAACTTTTGAGGTTGTATTCTCTGACGGTATGAAATACCTATGTAACAACTCATTTGACTTTAATTCATTAAGATTTACATGCATTTATGTTAAAACGCTATGTCTCGGAACGAAAAACCGATTGGTAATGGTACACCCACACGAAACTTTGTTATTCACTTGTGAAGTTCAAACTTGAATTGATACTTAAAACGGAAATGTTATTTATGTCATTTTTTTTCACATCCAAATTATTTTACCAGCAGTTATTCTAAATGTATAAGTCGAAGGTCAGCCACTTATTTAGGACAGTACTTCCCGAATCCCGAATCCCGAATACAAATTAGACGATAATTAACGAGAGAAATCTTTTCTACATGCCTGTCAATAGTTTTTTCAAATAAATTATTTCTGAAATACTGTGTGCCTCTGACCAGAATATGCAAGGCGAGGCGCATCGTACGAATGGGAGTTTCTTTGTTAAAATTTAAATTTGCGAAAGTTGAGATTCTCTACGCTCGTGCATTGTCCTTGGCTTACGGAATATTTAAACAGGTAATTATGACAGAAATAAAAATTGGTGACGGAAGAAATGAAATTCTCAGTTAAATCAGATAACCGTTTACTTGTCATTTATATGTAGAATATAGGCTTAATTGATATAATATTTCTATTTTCTGAAGGCGGAGGCAAACTGGCTTGTGGGGATGCAGGTTTTTCTTGAGTCATAGGGGTAATGGCTTTGTTCGTTCTAGCTTGTAAGAATTTGGAATGGAGCAGTCTAGGGTCTTGTAGAAATTTTGTTTTCACTGGTATTGGGTCGTGAATTAAAAATTTAACGCTGAGACAATCTTTTGGCGTTGCGTCAGGAATTGGGGTTTTGACCATACGAAGAACGCCTGATGAATGTAATGGTGTTGACCCGGGAATCGGCTCTCTTCGTTTCATATCTGAGGGTGTTTGGTAAGAACTAAACGACCTTGTGCTCTGGAGATCTGAGTGTGTTGAGCTAACAGGGTTTGGAGTTGGAGATTTATCCCTCCAGATAGCTCGTGCTATTTCTGATGATTGATTCATCTTGATGACTGGTTCATCAAGACTAGAGACTTGTGAAATTTGACCAACTTGCGAATTCTCCGGACGGTTATGGTTAGGCATGCGAGGTATAAGTGAATGATTAGATGAAGATGGAGTTGGCTGAAGCCTCGAACTTGTAACGGATCCCCTGACTGTCGTCGTACCATTGTTATTCTGAGCTCCATTGAACCCCCAAGGAGGCAAACCCCATCCCTAGCACCAACCAGAAAAAATAAATTATAATAAAGACGAGACAAAGACATTTAGACAGTGATCCAGTATGCGGTGAGTCTAAAAAAAAATTAAAGCCAACGAAGAATAGTATCGAGAGATAGAGATAAAATCTGGATATTGTAGGTTGGAAGGTCAATCCGAGTTCCTGTTCTGTTAAGTCATTTAAACATCTTCAAAATTCGCGCCTCGCGCATTATCACTTATACGAATTCCTGGCTCGTAAACCTGAATTGATAGCAGTTAGGTGACTCTTCTCTAGAGAAGTTACTCCATAGGCCCCATCGACCCAGATAATTGAATCAAGATCTCGGACATGACGGATTAAAGCCTGTTACTCACTACGCTGCATACTCTGTATGTTTGAATGCATGGGTTAGCACTGTAATGGAAAAACAAACAAACAAACAAATACCGCCATCCCTAAAGGGGGTGTACGTTCTAATTATTCGGCTATCCAACGAGTTACAAATGGTCTATCATGATCATAAATCTATCGTGAAAAGGATCTGTGGAAATCAATGAACAATAATTGAATGTCTCGGCCAATCAACGTTAAACTGAAAACTCGTTGAGAAATGTTACAGTTGCACAGTTCAAAACTTTATGAGACTGAGACTGAGACTTGTCCAAACAAATTCAGGGAAAAAGCTTTGAAATGTGATCCAAATCACTTGCACTTTAGGGATCGAATCCCCACCCAACATAGCCAGGCAGGCAGTAAGGGCTTCTTATGGGGGCCTGCCCAGTCTGCCAATGCAATACAATGGATGGATGGACTGACGGATCGGAATTAATTTTATCATATACATTTAAAAATGGTAACTGATATATTCTTACCTCTGGGGGTGGTATTTGTTGCCAATCTGTATACCAATTCGGGTTTTGAAGATTCAATAATGTATATGGACTATACGGAGTAGAAGATCGCCGCATAGTTCGATTTTGTGGCAGGGGTTGGCGGTCCCTTCTGTACTTCATTTCTGAAAAATAACGGCACAATTTAATTGTATTAAGATTTTAAGGACGAAAGTCGGACGTCCAGATATTTTCAAACTACTCGGTAGCGTCAAATATTTAACTAGTAAGCTAGCCCTAGTTGAATAAGACAACGAATTTGATTTTTAGATATTTAATTGTCTAACTTTACCTTTGCCATTGCTTAACTTTTTGTCTTGAAATCAATATTCGCTAACTAAACTGATAAACAATTTGTATTTATAACCTTACCTTTTACCAGGCTTGAATTTTCTACCAACAATAATTCTACAATTTTAACCTTCACTGACTCATTCCAAACTTGTGTGTATAACTAAGTAACTGTGTCTAAATGTCCCATTTCACTAAATTATTTGACTCAATTTGTAACACATGCAGGTAGCATAATGACCTTAATAAATAATGCGCTTATGTATAATGTTAAACTGTTCAATGTCTTCTCTGTTCAGATACACAAGTTAACCATTTCAGTAAGTAGAAAATTCTTTGGTCCCCAGTCCCCGGAAAGTCTATATTCTCTTCGTAACCTAAAATTGCCCTGTTTAATGTTTCCGCAATATTGAAGAGTATTTTGGTTGGGTGATTATTATTTTTGATTAGAACAGTGGACACAGGTGTGAACTGAACATGAAAGAGAACTGTTGAAATGTGCAAGATAATGCGTAACCATTTGAGCCCCTCGCTGGTAGAAAAATTTAGATATGCCCTTTTCGTGCAATACGTGGTGGACATCCAATCCGCTATAGCGCGTTAGATTATATAGGACTTTACCTAATGCTTACCACACAATCAGGGTTTCTCCACCCCCTGGTTAGGTTGCGGATCGGGGTCAAAAGGTAGCCTGTAGAGCAGAGAACGAAAGATATCTATTCCTTTTGTGAGCCTCTACGAGGGTAAGGTGGGCTAATACGCCCAACTTTCGAGAAGTGTGAAAATTCTTGCCACCATTTATGGAGGTGCTAATGTGGTTCCTATGCTCGTGTAGTTGAGGAGGTGGGGCGTATTAGTACAGCTATTTACCGTTAGCCCGCCCCAGAGAGAATAATATACCCAAATAGGGGCTACATAATTAGCACACCTTTGGTTTTGAGTATTAACGTTTTCCTTTGCCAGGAAGGTGTGCTGATTTTGAACCACTCCCATTTTTGGGCGTGCTTTTGGAGTCACATGCTCATGTTGTTAAGGGGTTGGGGGTGGGGCTAATGCAGACTCGGTCGAAGGTGGGGCATATTAGGCCAGACCGCCAGCCTACTCTTTTTCGAAGGTAGGGCGGCGTCGTCGGTCGTCCGAATAACCAATATTCCATGAGGGTAAGGATGCCAGATGCCACCCTTGCCGTGGGGGAAGTGCGAAGGCGAAGGCCGTAACCAGAAGTCCCGACCCCTTCAGCAGGAAGCGGGATTGGTCAGAGTTTATTTTGAGTGTACCTGCCCCTAAATGGAGGGTTCGTCAATTTTGAATGAAAGCGCATGACAAATGGAAAAATTGCAGATTTCATAAAAACCCACAACCCACCGGAGATGAAATACTAGAGTATGGTAGGTAAAGTATTTCTATTTCAAGTCATTTAATTTCATTCACTAATTAAGAATCCACTCGAGAGAAGGTCAGAAGGTGCCCCAAAAATACAACTTTGAGCCCTTCCCCGTCCTGTACCGTAAGTCTGAGAGTTTGGCTGGCAGGCATTGGGTAGGATTGGATACAATCCGCTTTGCTTTTTGACCAGTTAGACCGGAATCGTGAGATTTAAAATTAAGTTTGGAGTAAGATTTACAATTAGTGGGCTAAAGCTTATATGTAAGCTTAAGCAGCGCTAGGCAATATGTTTATTTTGCTGGTTTTTTTTTGGCTATTCACCGGTAGTCTGGAATTCCAGTCGAAGAATCTGGATACCTGCTCCTATCTTTCCGGCCGGATGCCAATCTAACCTTAATTTATCTGGGAATGGCATAACTTGAGACTAATCAATCGTATGGAATGTTAGGATGGATTTTTTCTCATATTTTCCATATTCCCCAAAGTCTTGCAGTGCCATATACCATATACCTATTAACAGTATGTATTTGTTGTAACGTCGATTTGGGTTTCGACCGTGTCAATAAATAAGTTCATCATGAAAAGTGTGGTATTTATGAACCGTGTATTCCCGACTTACTCAAGAAATATAAACTGAAAAATATTGAAGTTAT
>JAQGCA010001835.1:0-15720 GCA_034698945.1 Protaphorura quadriocellata
TAAATGAAATTAACTGCCTAATCTTCGAATATATTTTACCGAATTTTGTGCCTATAAATTATAATATCATATTATTCCTGCAAATTATAATCCTCGCGTTAGGACATAAATATTGATCCGTATGAAATGTCTGACTGACGAGGGAAGAGGGAACTATTTCTGCTACAACTAACCCAATTGGCTGGAAACGTTTTGATCTATCGACTGGCCACCAAACCTGATGTAGCCAAAGTAATTTTTTTTCAATGACCAAAAGTTTTGTGTCCCAAAAGAATAACCAAATTTGCTGAAAAAATGCCGAAGGTGTCTTTGTTCTCAAAATTTTAGCATAGGAAATCCCATGTAGGCTTACTCATAATCTAGTCTCCGGACCGGAGAAAACTCGAAGACAATTTTTTGACCGTTGAAATCTGAAAATAATAATGATATATTAGAGACTGAAGACTAACTCAACTCATAAGTTTGCACAATACATATATTTTAGCCCACAAATTAATTTGAAATAAATATTATAATGCAAAGCATTTAGTTCTGTGCCCTAGACGTTTTTTTTTTAAAAAGAAAGACTTATTTATTTTTTTGTCACTGCTAAAGTAGCCATTTTACTTCAGGTACATCAGTATTGGTACCCAACTAATGTTTCAAACGTAATGCAGCCAATTCAGAGTTGCAGCTGAAGTCAGTGCTTCTAAACGTTAATGCGACGAGATAACGAATCAGGTTTAAAATATAAAATTGGAAATAATGAAACAGCGTGTAAAGAATACATCGCCAATTCAAAATGATTCGCCCAAACCTTAAATTTTTAACCCATATTAAATTGCCACCCCAAAAAATTAAATAGTTCGGCATTCGGCTGTAAAATTCCGTCCATGAAAGTAGAGGCAAACATTCATGCCTCTACAGCTTCAGAGAAGGCGGATATTTCTGTTGTCTGAATTCAGCCTGTAGATAGTTAAGTATGAAATTCTTTACCGAGTTTTATGAAATATTCTTATAATAATTGGACAATATTTTATAATGGAGAGTAGTCCTATCCGAAAACATTTAGGACGGTTTTTACAGATCGATTCGTCGACCTGGCTCATTTGGAATGTACGGAGCGGAAAGGGATGTTTGAAAAGATGCCATAGAACTCAAATAAATATGTAGATGTATGGTAATTGTTTTCCTATTGGAAAACTCATTAAACGTATCTCCAGCTCACAGCATAAATTCACATGGCGTAACCTTTCGTTAGAGAAGACTGGGAACGAGCGAGACTCCTATAATCTTACGTTGTTCGGAACAAAACAGCAGTGCTTAGCTGGCTAACTTGCCATAGAATCGATTTTTTGCTTTAAAGAAGTTTAGTTGGTTCTGGTTGAGTGGGCTACGTCAGGGTTTCCGAATAAATTGCATTCTAAATTGACAGACAAATAATAAGAGTCATCGAAGCGGAAATCTTTCAATCTAAATGTGCGGATTTACAAATTATTCGAATTTAAATTGACCGACTGCAATGGCTTACTATACAAAAATGTCGTTTTGTATTGCTCAAATTCTCATCCAGACTAAATCTAACTGAACAATATTCCTTATGTTTCGTGACACAGACAGATACTATTTTGTTTAGGTTGAAATTCTACATTGAAAGACCCTATGCACGTGTATAAAGCCAATTCTGCGGAAGAAGTGGAATACTGCTAAGATGTGTATAATACGCGTTGTCAATTCAATAATAGAACACTTAAGTAAATTACTTCTCTATTGAAAATCCTCATGTTTGTCCGGACTTGGGACCAGAGTGGTTCAGGCAATGCTCTCATGTATTCATGTGATATGATGTGGGACTTATGCACCACTAGTACTACGCTACAAAAACAGACTAAATGTTGACGCCCACATTTCTAAACATTTATTTGATGTACACCTCATTGAATTCAGCTAAGTCTGTGCAGGTACATTCATAATAAAGCTACTTCAGACTCTTGAAATTGAACACTTAATTATGAATTGCCTACTCCTTGTTGAATGAATGACAAATCTTTTGTTTAAAAGGTAGAAACTGTTCCGTGTCCACCTTCACTACTCCTAGTTACGTGATTTTCTTCAAACTTGTATTTCCTGACATCCAAACTTTGTAGAATTTTAACTTGACTCGTTCTTAACTTTTGTATGGCTCTGTACTAACTTTAACGCCAGAAAAGTAATTCTAAGATGCCGGAAATAAATAGTTGAAAACTTCTAGAAGAAAGTAAAAGTTGAAACTTAGATAGGTTTCAGCTCAACTTTTCTCTTTGACATTTGACTACATATTGTGTAAACTGTTTTGTCCTGTTCATCTTATTTTACTTTCTTCGGTCTTCCTGGCAGCTGACTCCTCTGCATGTCTTAAAGTTAATTACGATTCCCTACCTCATTCTAAAAACTCGTCTGTTAATTGTTCCGTGTAATTATTCTTTCCTTTAAAATGTAGCGGTTGAATTCTTCTAACAGACTTTCTGGCTTTCCCTCAACACGGCTTTTTTTGAGTGGGATGTAATGTCAATATGAACAATCATCAGATTTACAGGCAGTGGAATTACATGTCTAGTTTGCCGTAAATTTCGACGTCGTTTCCAGAACATAAGGATAAGTTGGACTAGAATAGCATTTTTCGACACTATTGGCATTCGCGTTGGGATGTAACTTATTGCTTATTCCCGTTCGCCATTATTTCTAACTTTTCTCGTATTTTTTTCCTCATTCAATATATCTGTCGGCTTCACAGCATATCTGATCAATGTGAAGTCAATTTCTGTTTTATTAGCGTAATTGAGTTCCCGAGACCGATTGACATCAATATACTAAGAAACTCGAACTGGAAATCCGCCTGGGCTGCAACATAGGGCTCGTAATGTTTACACACCTTGTCTAAAGTTTAAAGAGAAGATGAAAACTTGAAGCATGCATCCTTAGTGAATTTTATGAAGAGTCATCAAGCCATCGCGCATCGCACTTCAAAATCCAATGCCCGTAGCGGCGGGAACGCTTTAATAAAATAATAGGATTCTGCGAGAAATTAAAAAATACAGACATGTGTTTTCAATAAGGTCGAAAACTGAAATTTTCAATCTGTTTGGTGAAAGTTATTTTACACTATTTACAGTGCAGTAGAATTCTCATGATAAATCTACTTTGATACCAAATCCACGGCACTAACATTTCCACACGATTGACTCAAATAAGAGTTGACTGCGGTGGCCTGAATAGGAAAGTCAGTCATGATAACCTATTATTCATTAAACTAATTACTACAACATCTGATAGTTGCAGTGTGTGGTTCCATCAAAAATATTCCACTATGATTCGGGTGCAGTAATAAAAGATTTATTTGTTGCTCCAGGGTTCCGGTATCACCGTCTGAAGTGCTATTTCTTCCGAGTAATCTTCATTGATGTTGTGAATACACCCTCCACATAATACTATGGCTACAGTCCCAAAAGCCGCATTTTCGGTAAGCTCAAAACTTCTCCTGGTCCTTTAGTTTGAATGAAAGCTTATTTGTAATGGTGCCAGTAAGGTTGGAGAATGAAAACGTACGACAGGCTCTCGTCATACGGGAGTACGAGTAGTTGGACATGAAGTAGACAAAATAAGTTGAGATGATTCACCTTGTGGCGGTTTCTGGTAGAAAAGATTATATTTTCTACGGTTGAACGAAAATAGTAAGGTGAACGTGTAATCATGGTTACTCCTACTCGACCGACATGCTGTCCTCTCATTTTCATCAAAGTTGCTCTCCGAGTGCAATCCAGAATATTTAATCTGACTATGTAGTACACTAGAGAATATTTGCACTTTCCATGTAATGGATTTCTATATGTACTCTTCCATTTTAGCAAAGAAATGAAAATTAATGTTGAAATTTCTCCAGTTTGTATTTACATTCGCATGTATCGCAGTTCTCTTCCTTTTTTCCTGAGTGTTCATACGCGACTCGTAAGATTTTCGCACGGACATGAAAGTAATATTTGTTCAACAAAAAGTTTTTGGAGATCGTTGTAATGTTAGTAAATATTTAAAATCTTAACCGAATGCAATTGAAGTCAAAGCGGGTAGGACGTCGTGTCCTTCGTTCTTTCTACATTAACTGTAATTAGGAAAGCCGATGGGAATTTTGACAAGAGAGAAAACTGTGTGTGGGTACTAGAAGTAAATTAGTCTTTCTCTCCATTATGCACATGGACCAGGACTGTGTAAGATGCGATGTTTGACGAAACAATTTAAACCTCCCAAGTACCACTTTTCCAGACAAGTTAGGTAGAGTTTCCATTATTTCCGTAATCCTATTTTGTGGACATAGTATGTTTCGTATCATTGAGTCTCCCCATCGTTCTGGGTAATCGTTTTCCTGTGAGTGGTATGAATGATGAGAATACAAAAACCAACAGGAGAGTCATGGCCATAAATCTTCTCCTATACGGCAGGATATAACCTTCTCTTGGTTTACGACAAAACAAAAGTAGTTGCTGTTGTGTGTAATGGAACATAAAGTTCATCATACAAGTGGTTTCGAGTGAAAATCACATTGGACCAGACTTTCTCCCTCGTGTGGGCTTCTCCGAATTCCGGTGAAAGCTGTTGGGCCGAAAACCTCATCCTGCGGAAACTACAGTTTATTCTTTCTAGTAATCCCAATATTCTCCACACAAAGGACTAGAGGCCAGTTGTTACACGCCACCAGACAATTAATTAACTCTTTCGGTTTATTCCAACTGCTAAACTTTTGTTTAACACTACTTTATTCCAGAGAATTATTTTCTACGGTTTCCTCACCGTTATATGAAGTGGTTAAATGTAGGTGTGTGGAACTATAATATTTCAAGTCCATCCAATAACCCTAGACCGGAATGGTTATCGTAACTTGATCGCTAAACTGCATGCTCAATAATAAAAATGACTGCTGTGGAAGCACTGAATGCTGTGCTAACTTTTCGTTACATTTACCTTAAATTTAAAATAAACCTTTCACCGGGAGGACTGCACTTTGGTGAAAATTAATCAAAGGCCAAATTAGGAAACTCACAACCTCGTAATTCTTAGATGGAACTAACAGGCAACAATATTTTGCAATATTTTTGATTTGCCCAATAACTTGAAAGGTAGAAGAAATCATTAGGTAACACGGATTGATCTATATTTAGAGTTCAATGTGGGAGCCGGGCCTTCTGATCATTGAGATCTTGATACTGAGTGCGTAGTTTATTGGATTTGGTCGGATTATTGCTCTAAAGAGCAACGCGCATCATTTCCTTCCACTTTCATTGCGATGAAAGACTCGTGTAGACCCCACTGAATCCGAAGTTGACTCCCAATACGATTTGACTCAATTGTTTGGTCAAGTCCGTTTAAATTAAGCGAATTGTTAGTACTGGGGTGGTATTTTCATCTAGTTTGATTGCCGTTGCGTAAAATCAAACAATAGTACAAAGTCAGGCTTCCTTTGATAAAGGTTGAGTTCACAAACTAATTAATAATTGAACTTCAAACGAGTCATTTGGTCACACACTAATCACTTCTCTTCATACCCACGCAAAGGACTCCAATAATTACGGCGCACTCTGTGCACCTGTGTGTTATTTCCTCTTCTTTTATTTTATTAGCATTCTCTTTTATTTAAAGAAATTGGGACTGCTGTCGAAACTGCGCGGTTTCTGCCGATGTGAGGGTTCGAATGAACGATTGAGAAAGATGTACTTTTTTGCAGTTTTCGCGGCTGAATACGTTAAAACCTACATACTGTATTGAAAAATAGTTATTAGTAATATTTAAATTGCTTATTCGTTTGTGATTTCTTTTATTGAAAGTCGGAATGGATAAATAAAGACATTTATTAACAAATTCAAGGTAATCGCATGATTATTGGCCTTACGAATAAATCTCGACATGATGAAAGTCTTTCTTACTCAAGAATTCTTCTTGATGGAACGGATGGTTTGGCGGAGAATTCCTTCCAGCTGCTGAAGACTGTAAAATAGTCCACATCAATTCATACGTGGTTTTTTTATTACATCTTAAAAGTCAAAAATGACATGAGCGATGAGTGTTATCGGTTCATGAGTTTTTAACCAACCACATTGCTCAATGCAAACTCATAAATCTTGATTCGAGGGCGCCTGTTTGAATAAAATGAAGCTGCACCTTGAAAAAAGAAGTTAATTTCAAGTGAAACTATTTTTTATGTAGAATAGTTTCCTGCAGGTGCTTGTTAGGCATGTTAGGTGATGCGGAGGTGTTGAATATTTCTTGAAATTAACACCGAGATTAAATTATTAATACGGCAGGAGTTAAAATTCCCAGAAGGCCAATATTACTATTATTATCATTAGTCATTAGAGTGGGGGGGGGGGGCCGTAATGGCTGATGTATACAGTTAGGCCCAAAAAACGGAAATGCGAGATATCATGTGCCTCAAGCGAAAAAAGCATAGTATGTTCTCGTGGTTCATGAATTATAACACTCTTGAGAACTCCACCGTCTGCAATTGAGTACATACAAGATGCTTGGATAGAATCTTAAATGAACATTAAATTCGTATACTTTTAACTCACTACGACTGACATCATTCAGCGACAGCAGGGACAATAATCGTAGTATAGAGAATGTAGAGACTTTCCTTAGGCACTATCATTTGAACTTTTACCGTCGTCGTCTTCATTTCAATTTCTCAGAGATAAATTGAAATAGATGAAGGCTTACGTAGAATTAATGTGAAATACTTGTATTATGCTTCCTCTCACATTTTGAAACTTACTAATTTGATTGTCTGGCGAACCCACACGACCCACACTACTTTTCAATCATACTTATGAATTTAATTGTATTATTCCATTATTCCTTATACGTTAGTTCATGTCTATTCAACAATAGAGTAAATGATTTAACTGATAACTATAAAGGGCAATAGACAGGGTAATCGATTAGTGGGATATTTTACTGGGATTTGATTGTACTCTAACGTAGTACATAAATTTTTAAACCTTCATGCTTTTGGGTTATAATTACTCATTTCAGTCATTAAGTCCTTGGCTCACAAGGATACAGCATAAAATGTCACATTGATTTATCAGTGAGTTGAGCTGATTGCGGCTTTAATTAAGTTCTAATTAATACTATGTACATCGTAAGTGTGGTTCTGTACATAATCCGAAGAAGGCCCTTACTCATCATCTCTTCTTTTTGGTCAGTGTACGCAGAATGATTTATTGCGTAGTGAGTTACGTAGCAGCCCAAAAGTTATTACTTATTTCTTCCACAAATAAAGGGCCCATTTTCTTGAACTATCGGATTGTAAACTTGTTTCCGTCACATTCAAAAATTTGAAACTTAGTTTCTACTTTAAAGTGGTCGCGAGCTCGGGTTTGTCTATATAGTTAGGTAAGTATAAAGGCGATGAGATGCAGACTTTGCTTTTGGGGGTGTTATTCTGTCTGCCAAATTTATCAAAATTGCAGTCTCTCGCTCGGGGTTTCAATTATGTGTGGATGAAGACAGCATATTGGTTGGTCTCCTACCAAACTGGCTCGGTACCGTAATGGATGGGGCGAAGAGTTAGTTCGAACGTGATTTCAATTTTTACTCGAGAATTCCTTGCGTTTAGACGTACTTAGTAGTTTGCCTGTTCGAATTCGAATCAGCGTTGTTTTTGAATTTACCATAAAAATCAAATTATAACGGTTCCTTTCTGACACAAAGGGACGCTTGACCTCTTCTCGACGACTAGATCATTAAATGGAAAAGTTTATCGAAATTAATTAACTTTGCTTATGGGTGGCAGTAGTATTGATAAGAAATTGATTGATAGGTAGGAACGAACTTCTTTTTAAATGCAATCATAAACTTCTCTTTTTCGCTCGACCAATTATCATAATTGGATTTTATATTTTATGTCGATAGTTTAATTATTCGTAACTATAATTAGCAAATCTTCGTCTCGTCTGTATGTGTCATGGAAAAAATAAGGAAAGAATTATAGGAATTGAACTGGGTGACGGCTGTTGTCGACAAGAAGAGTCGTCTAGGGCTATAGCCTTGAGTCCAAATTGAGTTAGACGAAGAGAAGGAAAAGACAGTTGTCATGTCTTTTTTCTATTCATGTTTTTCTATTTTGATAACGCAGCGAGTAATTATAGAAATAGGTCATCATCATACTTCCATGTCGCGCTTAAATAATTACAAATGCAAGGCGTGCACAGATGCGAGAAGTTTATATACAATTTTTTATTCCATGACATGTGTTGAGTTAAAAGTACTTATTCCATTCCATTTTCAAAATGACCTTTCCGAATTGAAGATATTTTTACATTGCGTGTAAACGTTGACGTTTATGTACGTTCAAGTCCATTTGGACTATTATCTGTTCAGAACCAGTTTCGACTGTCTGCAAACACACACATAAGCCCTGTTATCGTCATTATTAAGAATTCATGTAAAGTATACAGGAATTGCCTTACTCATGGTAGTAGAAGAATCCCCGAAACCCGCTGGTTTTGACTAACTCCAGGCTTTTTTAAAACTCACATTAATTTACACTTTGGTCGTCAATGTTGTCATTAACTTCGACGTTCGAGGATTTCTCCTGTTTTTGAACAAGGTTCGCTATTAATGATTAAACTTAATGCCTCAACGCAATCTGTTAGCCTTTCTACCAATTCTAAAAAGTGACACCGACATTGCGAAAATACTGAATTCCTATCCTGCAAATATATTTAAATAGGGACCTGTAATGAATTAAATTTATGTAACTCTTCCTAGGATGAACATCCCTCATATACTTTTTCCACGGCATTTGAGTCCTTCTTGGAGTTCTGAGCACGATTTTCCCTCATTGTCTTTAGATTTTGACTCCAGGCATATTCCATCATTTGTGAACTTTTGAAATATTTGGACAGAGAAAGTCATTCCGTTACCACAATTATGTCCCGAGTCCGAGTTCTTTGTTCCTACCTCGCCGTTGGTTATATTGCTATGTTTCAGGTTTTCCTAGACATTCACAGCATCTCATAAACAATGACTTTGGTCAATCTTATACGAAACAAAATAGTTTGAGGTTGTTTATTGTGGCGAGATAGGACTTCTAATCTCTACATTCCATTCGGAATATGTTTCTATACTACGACGTACGACACTGTTCAAAATACTACCGAAAAAATAGTTGAACAATGTAACCAAGAATCGATCGAACTACGGTAGAGTGTTTCTCAAAATCAAAATTAGAGGCAGAATTCATTAGGGAAGAGGTAGAACGGAGCGTGATTCGTACAAAGAAATCTATGATAATGACAATGCAATGCATGTCCCCGACGGCTAGATTTTCGAAGAAATGCTTTCCAGGAATTCCGTTTCTAATTTCCAACTGATGAGTGCTCCTCATTTCTATTGTTACAGTTTAATTTTACAATTGACGAATTTCCATTCAACTGTTGGTGAACGTTTTCGAGTTTCAACATATTTACTCTTCGACGACATACGAGTCTGGTATGTAATATCCAGGAGTCAGAATTTATAGATCGATTAGAAAAAGGAATACCAATAACCACTCCTCAATTTCGAATACTGTCAAGTGATATTTTAAAGCGTACTATACTATTGTCAACATTTGTAAAAATGTCAGACTCAATCAACAGCGAGCGCCGAAAATGTGAGCAGTAGGATTTGATTCAAAGCAATAAGAAATACTTAATTCCGACAGGAAAATTGATATTTTCACAGAAGTGAATTTCTGGAGTCAAGCATTGAGGCGTTCGTTCGGGATATTATTGCGGAGACATCAAGACTATCTTTATTATTCATGGCCTTACCTCATTTAGATTTGTGTAGCACGTAAACATCTGTGTGACATTATCATTACAGGAAATGGAATGAACCATAAATTTATTCTTAAGTTGTTCGTACTCTTACAACTTGTAAAGTATTTGTTGAGAATTGATAATTGATAGTGAGGATGGGTTGTGTGATTGAGAGTAGACCCAAGTAGGACGACACTTCCTCGTAGAATGTGGTGAATTGAAAGAGACATTCTAAGTACTGTTCCTTCCTGAAACTACTAGTTTCCGCATATCCCTGTTTACTCGCATCCTTGCATTTATTTCGGACGCCTCACAAAAACTGTCACAATAATTTTAACTTTAAACTAACCTCGCTGTACTCCAGAGGGAAGGAACCTTCATTTCATTGCCATAATAAACTAACACCATAAATTTCATTCCTGGCAGGTTGAGAGGGAATTTCTGGTTCGGTTGCATTGGAAGGCGTGCCATGGCATGTGCATTTAACGTGAACGAGTAGACTAGCAGTTGCGACGATTTATTGGAATCGCAATGTCTATGATAATTCGGCCAAATCAAATGGAGTCATGCTTTTCCCAAGTAATATTATAACAATAGCAAACTTTCTGGACAGTTCTTCGTCGACGTCGTAAAATGCATTCCACCCTCTCCACTTTCTCTAAAATTTGGTCCTGGTTTACCTGACTGACTGACACTTGAGTCTTGAGATTCGAATATAGTGGAGTATACAGTGAAGGATGGCCATAAATTCTCTTAAGATAAACCAGAACCCTTGAATGTTCCTATTCTGTCTGAGTCTTGTAACTGTATTTAGGAAGTGAGTCCACCACTTGTATCCAAGTCAATTGTCACGAATATGTCATCTTCAGTGCACTTGAGGAATCCTGCAAATTCTGTATAGCCATCCGTAAAGAACCTCAAGTGGTTTTCCTTCCCCTCCAGGACGTCTGTTCTATTCTACTTCTTGTAGTCCCAAAAAATTCAATTCTTTCGTTGAGCACATCCTTCCGACTTCCCATTATGTTTTGTAACGTTTATTCAGCATTTCCAATCTCACGCTTACGTTTAATTTCCAGTCCTAAGCGGACTTGCAGTAGACTAAGCTGTTCAAACGTGAAAGCACAATTGGAGGAGAAAGTCATGCCCAAGCACTCGCTTTCCCGCTTTTCATCTTCCTATTATGTGTTAAACTTTCACTTTTCACTTCTAAAATTCTACGTCAGGGAAAATGGTTGACTATGATTTATTTATTTGGCGGAGATCAAATCATGCATCGACCAACATTATTTGGCTACGAGATGTTAAAAGATACCATGAGCTTCCATACAATTAGCTACTGCCACCAAATGTGTTTATAGTTTCGCGAAGTGGTACAGGGGTTATCGGGATTTATAAAGGACACTTTATTTATTCAACCAAAATTTCAATATTCGACAATGAATTTCTTTTGTTCGCTCAACATGTGCTCCACCTATCTCTTGAACGAGGGGTAACCCCCATCTCCATGAATTGTAAGCAATTTTACCCCTTTTGGGGGAAGCCGTGTTTCGTTCCTCAAAAGAAAGTTTCCAAGCGCTATCCAAACTCGTCAATCTGTTGACTGTAAACTTTTGTTTCTACAAGCCAATCCCAAAAAATTTGACCGAATTTTTTTTCACGGGCTTCCAGAGGTCTTACCCCCAAGGGGGTAAGACGAGTTCTAGCTTTGACTTTTAATTCGGCTGCGTACGCGGTGTTCTTTGACATATTTTATGTGGACACGGCATTAAGGTGAATAGAAACTTTGACAGTCTCGTGTGTGAACATTTCAGCGACATTTTTTGCAAGTAATGACTTTAACTCGTCGCTACTAGTCTGAACTGCGTTAATTTTGACTCTCGGTGGGGACATGAAAAGTGGAACGACATACGCATCCCAGATTCTAACGAACGCCATGAGCGGCTTGGGAAACTTTCAAAATATTCTCCACTCCCATTCACAGGCTGGTTGTCCGGGTTTCGGATAAAAAAATTGTCATTTGAGTTTATATCTAGGCAGATAAAGCGATGACACGTCCAGGGTCACGAAAAATCCGGACTTTTGACCCGCCATATGATTCTTGTACAGTTCTTTACAATTTGTCGCCCGATTGGTCAAGTGTGTTTGAGGGAAGCCATAGACTAGGGATTCGTTCTAGCTTTTTGGCCAAACCCTTGTGGATACCTTCCGGACAGTCGGATTCGTCATTTTCGACATCCGGGCAATTTAATTTTGGCTCGGGAAATTCTACACACCCATCGTAATGCGAATTTTTCGAATCAAAGAATTTGCCCTCATTTTGCGTTTGAGGTTCGAACGGGTTATTTTTTGCGAAAACGGTTCAAACAATTTTTGGTTTTGTCGATTTCCTAGACTTTGGATCCTCCTGGACATTGTACTTTGGGGAACAATGCTCTCCGATTTTTTCCCCCCCTGGTAGATGCGCTTAAAATAAATGAAATCTCTGGAAAAATCCAATACACGCTTTTAAAATTCAAGTCAATATTTCACTTTCACTTATAAATTATAAAACTTGGAAAAAATCTGGTCTGTTCATAATCGCAACATGAACAAATGTACCGTGTTTCAAATTATTACCTCTATAACTCTTTGCGCTATAATTAAATTTCACTGTCCTTTATAAATCCCGATAACCCTCTGTATTTCTCGAACCGACAAAGAATTCCCGTTCTGATTTCAAGCTCTTTATCCCAGTCTTAAGAAATAATTTCGATACTCCGCTTTCACTTCATAATCACCTGAATACCGCTTTACCCTTTAAAATGTCGAAAATAACTAAAAATAGCCTATGTCTGGGCTATAGGCGGCGTGCGGAAGTTCTGATAATTTCGTTTTTTATAAAACAGCCCTGAAAAATTTGACTGAACGAACCGAGTCGGTGTATATTTGGAGAGAAATTCGATCACCAACTTTTTTTTGGATTGCATAACTCAAATTATCAGAAGTTTGCAATAGTAGGCAGTACTTGAATCATAATGAGTTGAGCAGATCGAATTAATATTTTTCGTTTTGTGAGTAAACCGAATGATATAAAATACTCAAAAATGTCATATCGACTTACTTTATTTTGGACAGGGAATAGAAATAAATTAATTCTGGAATTTTATGGATGTCCCTTCAAAGAGCGGATTACGACTTTCTGGACAGCCCTCGTAATATTAACCGCACTACTCTCGAGATCAGATTATTTCTGTATTCCGGGGCACGCACTTGGTATATCATAGATTTCGCATACCTTAGCACTTATCATATCAATTTTCTTGACTCATTTGTGGTTCAAAAACTATTCAAAAGTAGAGGAATGCAAAGCTCATGTATTTAAACTCAAGACTTTAGTAGCCTAGAAATGACTGACAAAGTCCTCTTTTCGAGCTTCAACTTAAACACAATTTCAACTATGCAACGTGGAAACATTCAGTCTTTCATTAAATTCTGAGAAAGTTTGGCTCGTATTGTCTCTTTGTGGCGTTGACTATGGATGATTCCATCTGTTCAGAAGTAGTCTTTTTGGTGATGAAGTTTTGAATTGAAGCCCCAGTATATTGTTAGATAAAGTTGGTGGAAAATATTTGTACGACTGGACTGTTTGAGAACATTATTAATATTTATGTGCCGGAGCCGTCTCCTCCCTAAAAGGAACTGGATAACATAAATTCTGTAACATTTATTTTGTTTTATACGCATGTAGTCATACCACGAACACAAAATCTGATTGAGAGACTAACATGTAACATCGGAAATCAATATTGTTGAAAATCCACGTTGATCCAAAATGTTAGCATAGCAGAAAAACAATGATACTCCCAAAGTCAGGTTCCTGCTCATAAGGATTCCAAATCGATTAAAATTTTATGCGTTTTCAATTGAATTTATAGCCTTAGAGAAGAGCAGTTTGGAAAGAAATGTAAGTACTTGTTATTTAATGTGATGCACTTGGCCTTGTAATTAATGTTCTAGTAGAGTTAAGGTCATAATGAAAACTTTTTTAATCTAATTACATATAGTTGGAGCTATAAATATTCAGAGATTGTAAAATTTTATTACCATTGAAGTTCAGTCCATCTGAAAGCCTCTCCTTATTGATCGTGGGATACAGATAGACCTAGATATACTTATGAAGAGAAAAACTCCAGTTCATAAATTCAGTTCAGAAGAAAGTTTCATTACTAATATCATAAAACTTTAGGTTACATTTCAGAACACCATTAATTCTTTCACAGGAAATTCTCTTTGACTTTTCATCGAATTAATATTTTATGTCCAACATTCTTCCTGTCATATCCTTCAAATTTTGGTCCTTTTTATACTTCCCTGCCATTGCCAATGGAATTTTCTGGGGTAGTCTGGCTACGTATTATGTATACTTAGCATGAATCTTCTACTGGTCGTGGTCGTTAGTATTGAATAATTGGTGAAAGCCAAGGCAGTCGAAAGCACATTCTGAATAATATATTTTCAACTGAGCCATGCCACGGAAGAATGACATTCTAACTTACTCGTACCTGCCCACTTGTTCGTATCATACAGCCATATGTGAAGAGAGACATAATTTTCTCACTTTTTAAAAAAGGCAAAATCAATTGCACCGGGAAAGGGATGATACTAGACAAGTCACTCTATCCGATCTATCCTTCTTAACTCAATCCTGAACTTAACTTCTGGCTCACGATTCCTTGGTTTCGATAATACTTTACTTGGAGGAATGTCTTCACTGTTGAATACATTACAAAACTAACAGGACTGTCTATGTTCCTTTAAGTCTAATCCATCCAAATATGTAGTGAAATCTAAAGTGGGTTTCTAGAATTTATTCCCCAATTATTATGTCTACCGTTCCTTCCTTCCCTCTTCTCGCACTAATAGAAAGTTCGTTCAGGTGTAAAATTCAGTCATTTGAGTTTGTGCGAAGTATAGACGAAACGGTGAGCGCGGTCCGCGTACATCCACGGATTCTATCATTAGTTTTTATCATGGTGGATTACATCTCAAGAAAAAAATATAAGTAGTTCGTTATTCCATTCAAAATAAATCCTTCTTTCCTCCTTCTCTCTCAAATTCAACTTTTTTGGTCCCTCGTTTCTGCTCTTCAGCAACAATTGGATTTTGTAGATACAAAGTGAGTTCTCCTTTTACGCCCACCGTCTAGTCACAATCACTGTATAGTCCTTTTTGGAGACCTGATCTTACTGTACATTTTCCAATCAATTAAGAAAAAAATATACTATAAGAAAAGAAGGAGCTCGGTTAGGTTTTTCTAGATTTGACAGCTGAAACCGGACAAATATGATAATTAGAACATTAAGAGAGATCGGATGAGTTCATTGCGAAATTGGGAGAGACTTACATATTTACACCAGAATACAAATAATATACGGAGGTCGCAGAGTGGGCGCGAAATCACACTAAACTTTATTCGTATATCGCAGAAGGAAGAATACATACAATACAACGTGCGCTAGGGATTGATGTCTGAGATTTCTCGTTGGTACGAACCAAGTAATCAGACATTAAATTTGTGAAGATCAATATAATTGAAAACCGACATTTAAAACCTCGAAAATGGATTGCCTTTGGGTAATCTTACAGATCTCCCACGACAAATCTCATAAAGACGCTCTGATGGAAGACCTTCTCATTGGAGACGTAATGGATTAGGGATTGTAGACCTATATACTGGGATATGCCATTAGAAAAAACAGACACGGACCATTGAGTAAAGCCATCGATTTAGTGACGTAACGGCATCACACACAGTACATACTACGTATGCAACGTCCATCGATTCTGTGCTTAATAGTCAAGAACGCTCAAAAGTAATTTAAACTTTTGGCAATAAATATAGAACTATTTTATCCTAATGTTCGATGTT
>JAQGCA010001836.1:0-15719 GCA_034698945.1 Protaphorura quadriocellata
GGGAGGATTATCGGAAATTGGAAGACATGATGGATCGAACTAGTGCGATCAGTGCTGTATTGAATGCCATTGAGGAACTAGGAAATGAATCATTCATTCAATCCTTACATCTTGAAATTGCTCGAAATGAGCACATTGAGCATCTGAGGAGAATGAGTCAGAAACCAAACGGATTGAAGTTGAAATACCTTACTTTTCATCCCAACGACTATGACGGACTTCTATTGGATGAACTTTATGTACAATTGGCTGAAATCTTCAAAGATACGTTGGAATCTCTGGACATACAATTTTCAGCTGGAGATAATTTATCGAACTTCCCGGTTATGCCGCGACTTAAATATTTGACTTTCAAAGTCATTGACAATTTCGATACAGTCCCTGTGAATTTGAACAATATATTTCCAGTGTTAGAGACACTCAAGATCTCATTTTCAATATCCCAAGGTGAAGTGTGGAGCTTCTTCTTTCGTAGATTTGACTCATGCCCAAACGTCAAGTCTTTCACTGTGGACTTAACGACACGGGACGACCGCTATATTAAACCCATGACAACCCGTATATTCCACGATATTTTGCGAGTCTTTCCGAATTTGACCAACTTAGATTTGGGTAGCATTCAACAGGATAGTGTACAGATTCTGAGACAGATCTGGACTCGAATGACACAATTGGAATCATTGTCCATTTCCATTGATGTACGAGAGGAACCATGGATTGGACGAATCCAAAGCGTAGATTCGCTTTTCACTGGCATCCCAACTCAAACACTCCAGGAAATTCGTCATGTCGTGGATGATTTGAATAAAATGACAGTGGAAGAGAGAAGAGAGAGAATTTTGAGTCTCACGCATCAGCATTCTCAATTCCCTTCTATCCGGAATCTAACAAGTAAAATTTTTTACTTACCCTCTAAATTTTAACCAAAAAGACAAATGCTTAGAATGTATCTGAAATGGTTATTCCCTGGGTTTAAAAGTGACTTTGGGTGACTTTGGTATTTTTACCAAGGTTCGTTTGTACCAAAATAAGTTTACTCGGACAACTTTTAATATATATTTTCAGATTTAAAATTCCTCAAGTTGAAACTGTTTCGAACACAAGACGAAGACAAGTCTAAATTGACTGATCTGACTGGCTATTTGGCTTTGTATTCCATGAAACATCTCCGTCATTTAAGAGTTGACCTTTGTAATGTGAGTGACAATTAATACTAATAAGTTAAACTCAATTAATTTTCTGGGCTCAACTGAACTCCTTTAATTTCGTTCCAGTTTACAAAGACATGTTGTGAGCTATTGAGAGACGAGACGGGACTGGAGTCGTGGGAGTTTAAAAGGGAACCGGGGGACACGGATCGTGACAGTTTTGATCGTTTTCGGGAAAATATTATTCCTTATTTTCTACTTAATCAAGCAAAGAACGATTACATCTAAATTCTCAAAAGTAATTAAGAAGCAAAGCAATTATGTTCATAATCAGTGCTCTCCACAAAGACAGGGTGTTTTTTTTATCTATTCTTTAAAATTGGCGTATTCCAGACTTAATTGACGTAGGAAAAAGTGCAAAAAATGTTAAAAAAAGATTAAGTTAAAAATTTCTCAAAATAAATAAAATTCAAAATCTAACAATTTGGATTTCCTTTTCAATTCTTAATTTCATTTTTTAAATTAGTCTAATATTTTAAAGGATACCGCACAAAAAGCATGACAAATTGCCTCAGATTTTGCACAGCGGTAGATCTCGACATCCTGAACAACATTTCTACAGGTCCCAACCCGAAAGGTCAACTCATGTGACCTCCAGAGGTCACCAAAGTTTGACCTTTGGTTCCCTGGTAACCGAAAAAATGACCCATACAAAAGTTGTTCCACTCAGTGAGACAAGCAACTTTTCTCTCTACCATTTTTCTCTGCGGTCAACCCCCGATTTCACAGGTCAATTGATTGAATCCTGTCCGAACATGGACACCGACCTGTGACCTGGTTGACCGCAGAGAAAAATGGTTGAGGGAAACGTTGTTTGTCTCACTGAGTGGAACAACTTTTGTATGGGTCATTTTTTCGGTTACCGGGGAACCAAAGGTCGAACTTTGGTGACCTCTAGAGGTCACAGGAGTTGACCTTTTGGGTTGAAACCCGTAGAAATGTTGTTCAGGAGGTCGAGATCTACCTCTGTGCAAAATCTGAGCCAATTCTGACAGGGCTTCCTCTTTGTGTGGTATCTTTTTTGTCAGAAACGAGGACAATTGGAAGCGCAATTGAGCAAAATGTTTCAAGTTTATTAAGTGAATAAATATAAACTCTACTATTTTTAATCAATTACAAAACGTGGGTGCTTCATTTATTGATTCCACACTCCGTCATCAGTGTAGACTGATATGACTGATGACTGACATTAGTTCAGGGAGACAAGGATTTCGGAACTCCCAAAAGTCACGGTGTACTCAAAGGCAAAATAGTCCAATTCGTTTACTCATAAAATGATGAAAATCAAAACTACGACTTTCCCTTTCTCTTAATTACGAAAACTGGATGATGATCTTCTGCTTTGGTGAAAATATCTATCCGGCCCAGAATATGAGCAACAATCCTCAATGTGCAATACCAGTATTTGTCGCTCATAGGCGACAAAGAGGAGTCAGATGAGAATCATAGTGCATAACAAGTGCTTCATCTTTCTGATTGTCCTTTGCAGCGCGGACGATAAAATTTGGATGAGCTGGATTCAAATTGGATACCTCGAAATTGATGATTGTGTTTGGATCTCCGCACTAGTGATTCAGGAAACGTGCCTACGAAATATGACAGTGGTTAGTATAATAGTAAGCGTACGTACCGTAAATGACCGAGTAAACGCCCGGGCTTTATTTAAAAATGACCCCTTGATGACCCGGCGTGCATTCGAGCACTTATGTGATTTGAACTAGTGCCCTCATGGAATAACATATCCAGGTGGCCTGATTGAGTCTCGTAATTTGGCCGAGTTTTAACGGTCCTTGGTCTAATGGTCCGGTCCCGGTCCAGAGTTGTGGAAACGAGTCAAACGAAATGTAAGTCAGTCATTGAATTTTGAATGATTTAATTATTCATTTTTTTAATATTGTAGTGCTTATTATTTCTAATAAACTAGCCGACAAAAAATAAATCATTAAATGGTTAACACTTTTGTCATTTGACTTGTCCATGAAAATCAATGTTTACATTTCCACCTAACACGATGTACGTGAAGTTAGAACCAAAACCATAAATAAATGTGAAGTTAAAACCAAAACCAAAAAAATATGTGAAGTTAAAACCAAAATAAAAAAAAACGTGAAGTTAGAACCAAAATCCAAAAAACATAAAATTTGAAGCAAAAATATGGTTGGGTAGTACGGGCAAAGAAAAATTACTTTATGGATTAGATCCGACGAGGTGTAGCATAATTTTATATTTAAATTCAGAATTCGTCGTAACAGTCAGTATTGAGTACTACGGGGTAAAATAGTGAGATATACAAATTATCAACTAGCTCTAAAAATATTTAAATTTTTTAAGTTGAGATGTGCATTTAACGAAATTGACTTAAAAATGGGTTTTTGCATAAATGCAGGTATACATTTTATGAAGGCTGAAATGGACTCAGATTAGAAGTTACGCATATAGTCGAACCAATGGAAAACGGCGTTAACTCGTGTTTTCATCTTCCACCCAACGCTTACGCACTCGCTTTCATATGCTGTTGAAATCTGGTGTCTGAGTACCCCCGTGAGCTGATCATTGCAAAGAAATATTCCATTACATTGTACCCATTGCGGTTCCTGCTGTGGGTGGAGAAAAACTTATTAGTCGCCCTGTACAACTGCATCACAAATGAATGGTTGAGTCGTATGCGATTTGGAGGTTAATGGATTGACCTGATATGAAAGCACAGGACCGGAGTTGTTAGTACTGCACCATTAGAATCAAATAACATATATTTCTTGTTGGGATGAAAGTCAAATTCAGTTGATTAGTGACTGGCTGCAAAAGAAAGAGGAATTATTGCCCTGTTATTTTAGGTTAAATTGTGGATCCGAAATTGGTACATGTGTGTGCGTCTATATTTGTTCGCTCGGTAGAAAGACATGCAGATTTTAAAAAGGAATTGGACAGGAATGAATGAATTCTTTCTAAAGTTCGTCCTTCTATGCAGTTCATAACGGTTCCTTTGTTTTAATGGTCAACGAAGGAAAAAAAGTCCGTTCCTTTGTACCCGTTCTTGAAAAGGTTTTACTGATAAGGCTTTACGACCCTGCCCTTTGTCTTGTCGACCGGACGAACTAAAATGTAATAACCACATAAAATTGCTCAATTTTGGCAGTTTCGAATTGGACTTTTCCAGGTGATGTAGTCTCTCCAGTTTTCAGCATCGCAATTTCTGAGTGCAAAAGAAGTCAGCTAGTACCAAGTTTACAAGTAAATATTACTCATTTTCAGCTTATGTTTTTAAGAATGACAGTTAATTAATTTTATATTAAGACGCATTGCAAAAGTACTGTCACTTAAATTGCGACCGTGACCGCACTGCGAGTGTAATGCAATGGAGTGGGGTTTGATTCCAGCTTTGGAAATAATTCGACCTGAATAATATACAGGGTGTACCAGAATGATGTTTCCAACTTCATTTTGCTGTAAATTTGACCTACTGTTTCGAATTAAATGAGGCTAGGCCCAAATTGAAGCTGACGAATGAGATTAATTAATAAAATTTATTACTAATGCTATCATGGCAACGGGCGTAATCCAGATAAACCGACAAATAAAAAATACATTATAAATCAGGGCGGATATAATGATATTATGATATTAGCCCGGATATCCGAGCGGATATCAAGATACACCGAAAAAAAAGGAACGCATTTTCCAATTTCGGAAATAAATTGCATCTGCGAAATGAGTACTCAATCTCCGAACAGAAGCAAATCTTCAATCAGTGGACTACATTCCTGGAAGCAAAGACAGAAGATTCTTACTCTACACCTCACCTTCGAATGTAATATTCTTAATATGTAAGTATAGACAAGACCTGACAGTTGAATTTCGATATTTAAAAATAAATTGATGTATTAGTACATGTTAGTACTGATCAATCCTACACAAACTATTTTCAAATGCATTTCAATTTCTAATTCTGATGACAGGGTTCGGATTTGTGAATAGTTTTACCACAAACACTACACGATGTCACGATAGGTCATTTTTTCATTTAGAATGTAAAACTTGACTTTCGACTGCTGGGAGATTTTTCCCCCGAATTTCAAAAAAGGCTGTTAACTATTTTACGCAATCAGTATGACCATCCAGTGGCCCTAATTCTCGGTGGATTCACTGCATCTATATACTACAATAGCAATAAAAAGAGGGATCACTGTGTTCTTATCATTTTCACTAAGAACAGCGATGGTAAGGTCTTCACGTTCCAGAAAGATGGACGAAATGAAAATGACGTCGTCGTTTTGGTGAACGCAAAACCTAGATACCGAGGTTAGAAACGGAGACATCAGCACCTGACAGCTTCTGACGTTCTGAGATTCGACTCTGTTGGTGGTGATAGAGTTCATTGTGCAGTTTTTGAAAATCTAACTCTTGTGGGTCCTGATGGAGTGGAAGGTTTTAATTTTTTCATTTTAAAATTTGAACGGATACAATTGTACAGCTGCACAAGTGTGTATGTACATGGAAAGCACTCTCAATTTGTTCAGTTCAAGCCTACCGTGTTGATTACGTGGACAGAAAGCTATGTGAATGTGACCTTGATATTTTACACGTACATATATTGGTCATTGCAGAAAAAAATCCAAGTGACTGTCAACAAATGTATACGTGTAGCTCGAGCCCTGACTTGTCGTAGGACACGTTGGACATGTTTACTAATTGCATTTCTTCTCATGGGCCTATTTTTAGTCTTGAGACCATCCAAGACAATGTACTGCTATACCGTTAGAGGAAGAAAAACTCTACTGATTTTTCTTCTCATGTGCGGAGTCAATGCAATCAATCCCGGTCCCACATGTACTATCTGTTCAAAACCTGGAAAGGTAAATCAACTAAGCATAGTCTGCTTATCATGCAAACAAAATTTTCACCGGACTTGCTTAGAAATTTCATATTCCGATTTTCTAAATGCTAAACGAAGTATGGACTGGAAATGTGGTAATTGTACCAGCCCACTCGATGTTAATTTAAATCTATGTGGTATCTGCGAAAAATTCAAAAGGAGATGGATTTTGAATATGTGTACATCATGCACTCAGAATTTCCACTCAGCTTGCTTGAGAAAACTTGACCCACCCTATAAGTGTTTAACCCCAAATTGGATATGCCCTACATGTAATTATCTTCAAGAGTCTTTGAATCAACGACCTGTGATTGATCACGTAGTTCAGAATCCTATGAAACTGCCAAGGGGTGTTAAAATTGGTCATGTGAACGTCAGAGACATTTTATCATTGGAGATAAAAGATGATATTTGTGCTATCATTCAAGACCACAAGTTTGACATTTTTGGAATCAGTGAGACATGGCTGACAGATGAAGTACAGGACTGTGAAGTTGGATTGCCCGGGTACGAGCTTATTCGGAAAGATAGACCTGGAATAAAAGCATGGAATGAAAGAGGTGGTGGTCTCCTACTATATATCAGAGATGACTGGCAATTGTTATCGCAGTGTGTTTCACCATTCAGTTCGGACGTTGAATGTCTGAAAGTAAAAGTACGGAAAAAGTTTCTCAAACCAATCACTATTACTTTGATTTATCGTACATCCGACGTGCCTATATCATTTATTCGTGAATTGGAAACTGAACTACTGGAAAATTCAAACAACGAGACGTATATCATGGGTGATTTGAATATAGACCAATTCAAATCCGACTCATATACAAGATCATTCAAATCGGTGCTCATTAGGTGTAATTATGCTCAATTAATCAATGCACCGACACGAACAACTAAGACATCTAAGACATTACTAGATCTGATAATCACAAATCGCCCTGACATGAATGTTTTTAACGGTGTATATGTAAGTGGGGTGTCAGACCATGACATTACTTACACAGTCAGGAAGTCAAAGAGGTGTAATAGTTCACCACCCAGATTGACCGTGAGCAGAAATTATGCTAAGGCGGACTTGAATGCAATTGATGAACTCCTAAAATGCGCTCCGTGGTGGAGTCTTGACCTGAATACAAAAACTGACTTACAATTTCAAATGTTCTCTGGCACTCATTTCTAACAAGCACGGCACTATACACGAACCTTGATCGGTTTTCTTAATATTATTTAGATCCTCGGAGTGGGGTCTTAAGGTCTGAAAATATTTTTATGCAAAGATGTGGTGTGTTAAAAGATTGCCGAAATTCCCATTTGACAATTCACGTCAATGTTGAGGTTATGTTCTACCTGATTGCCCATTGTATGCATTGCGGAAATTCAAAAAATTACATGTCTCCGTATACAGTTGAAGTGTGTCCTTTGTAAAAATTGGTACTAACCAGAATTCATTCATTTCACGACGAGTTTCAATATTTAAACGAAAACAGTTTGACTGTGCCATCCTGAATAATATTCTTCGTAAAAGTTTAGGCAAAATTATTTTGTGGGTCGTTTCTACATTTTTGTTCATTTCACTCCTTAATCAAAATCGGCTTTAGAAACCCAAAGTCGCTTTCCAATTTTGTATTCGGTGATGATCTGCTATAGTCTAAAACTTAGTTGTTTAGTGAAATGACAGAAGTGTTAGCCAGTAATAATACGAAATAATAAGAATTACAAACCTAGAGAAATTTTTAAACCATTCAAACTTCAGTGGCTGATTTACCGTTCTTTTGACTCGCTTCTTCACTGACATGTTATTCGACAATCCGAGCGTTGATCTCTTCGCCTTAATTCATACAACTTCACTTGTTCCTGCCCTCCTCCAAATCTCAATTATTAAATGCTTTCTGCAACTTCTGATTTGTTCATTTTAAATTTCCACGTTCCTTTTTCAAATAAAGATACAAGTGTTAACAAAAGTGGAAACTGAAATTCTTCAATATAATAAAAACAACTATAATTAACAAACTATAAGGAATAATCGAGGGCCATGATGATGTAAGTTTCAATTTGGAGATCAAAAGCTTTGGCAATTAATCTCTTAGTCGCTTTTAGCATAGTTATGTCAAAAATACAACTCTCAGAATAAATTTTTTAACTTGTCTTGTTTGACCTGTTTTATGTCAATATTTTGCAGAAAGAGTGCCTTTCTAAAAGTTATAAACTTAAAACCATTTATAAGCCGGCAGCTGCGAGTAGTTTATCTCCTGTAAAGACTCTCAAGGGGAAGTCATCAGATGCCTACCAGAGGATAGACGAGACACCCAATTTTCTTAATGCATTGGCATCCACTGAGTGGGTTTTTGTCAAAGTTCATCTGCACAAATGAATAATTTTTTTTCGCCTATCCTCAAAAATTTACAAAAGTGGTTCCTGAGAACACCTTGAAAAGTTTGAATTCTTGTGTTAAAATGCGTGCCGAATTTTTCACTTTTCATTTCGTGTCAGTATTGGGAGGCGACTATCAAATATTATGATTTCTTTCTTAAGAATTCAAAATAATTCCTTCCTCAAAATTTTGAAGTTTTCTTATTCCGAAATATTTCTAATCAAAATTTGGAGAAAACAAATATTTTGAATTCATTAGAAAGAAAATTGTAATGCATTTGATGGGTACCTCTCAATATCGACACAATATGACAAAATGGAATATATGGCATCCATTTTATCACATTTCAAAATTTTCAAAGGGGACTTCAGGAACTTTTTTGACCAAATTTTCGAAAATAGGCGAAAAGAAGTAGTTCAATTGTACAGAGGAATTTTGGCGAAACCCCACTCGCGGGATAGCAATGCATTGAGAAAATTGGGTGTCAGATCGAGGTCCTGCTATATAGGCATGTGATGATTTTCCCTTGTTAGACATGAGCTCGGAAGAATCCTTCCCATAAATAATGTCAAGAACCAAAATAAAATAATATTCTGCTGCTATTGTGTTAAGTATTTATATGGAACATGAGTTGAGTTCGACTTTGGAATTCATGTACATACCTGACTAGAAGGGAGAGAAGTGCAATGCAACCTTATACGGTAAATCGTGTTCCGAGAAAATGGGTCACATTTTATGACTTCCACAGCTTATAAAGGAGGGCAATTTTAGCCCAATATGAAAATGAGTGGAAGAATAGCTACGATGGTAAATGGTTCAGTTTGAGTTAGATTTTGAGTTCGATAGTGTGAGTCATTAACCGAGAAAATTTCTTCAAGTTTTTAGTAAAATACACATATAAGAACATCTCTAATCAGTGGTAAAATAGAATTCAAAATTTTGTGTTGTATTGGACTAGTAAACGTATAAATAACTGAATGAATTTAAAATTACTAATAAATTCTAGTTTACCCCTCGACCCTTTAGGTAGAGCCTCATCACATTTTGTGTTTTTAGAGACTACAATTTATTTAGAATTGACAGAATGTGAATGCAAAAGCAAAATAAAATTAAACAAAATAAAGTGGAGGAAAATAATTGGAAATTGGGATTCCAATAGTATTAGAAGAATAAGCAAGGGCATCTGATGAGGTCAACATTTGGATTCTTTAATAAAATGTCAGTGACGGAGAACGAAGTCGACGCAACGGTAAGTCACAATTAAGTTCTTTAGATTTTGTATATTTTATCACACTTTAGTTTTCGTTTAATTTTCTGTGTGGTCGGTCCGAATTTTAACTTCAACTTCGACACTGTTCATGCACTGGCCCAGAAGACTCTTGTCATAATATATTTGTCCAGTCTTATCGCAGAAATATTACGAATGAATACACGGTTGATGCAAGAACAGAATTAAACAATATTAAGTATTTCGAAATTGTTTAGAGGCAGACGGAGTGCGTAAAAAGTATCATAGGACGTCGGGGATGTCGTATGTTTATTATTTAGTGAGACTTGAAGTATTCTAAACTGTTTTTTAACTTACAATTTCCAGCTTCTTGAGAAATGAAATGAAAATCTTGAAATTGACTGCATTCTTACCTAATTTTGACAACAATTTGAGTTGACCGATTTTCTGTCAGTTGAGTTGTCATAGAGTGTCCGTGATTTTAATGACTCAATATTTGAATTACACGGTGGACTTTAAAGGGATTAATTCTTAAAATTTAAATTTAATTCCTTTTCTTGCAAATGAACACGGGAAATGCAATTATGTAAATTATTAATTATGCAAAGGGAAATTGTATAAATTCTGGTCGAATTGCATATTAATGTTACCTAGTCAATGACCTCTACCGCAATGTAGATTTTCGAGCTGTCGTTCGTTGGAACCATTCCACAGGGGCTGCGCGCAGTTGATTCTGATCACTTTCTGTACGCCTCATGAGAGAGAATTTTGACTCTATTTGACTTTGACTCTACTCTATGACCGTATCCTTGGACACGTTGGGACAAGTTATAATTTTTACCGATTTTTGAATTCTGTGATGCGGTGGAAAATGACCGCGGGAATTGAAGCACTGGCGAGGACTATTTTCAAACGCCGTCCATAGTCTCGTCGCCCTGCTTTTTTAAACCCTTGCCTTTGTTCCCGAAGTCCGAATGTGATAATGTTCGTCTGACTTGTATCCGGGGTTTTAACATGAACTTCGGTGCTAGGAATAATTTTAATTCTTAGTCTAACGTGTACATTGCATCGGCTGCGTAAGGCCAAATTTTCTTTGAGGAACGCGAAGACGCTTTTTTCCTGATAAAAGAAACCTTTATGGGTCTCATTAGGGTTCAACGCAGCGACTGATTCCCTCAACTTGGGTTTCAAAATTGCGGAAATGTAATACTCCAAGTTTATTTTCGCATTTTGGGGGAATCTGATGAGTGGGGTAACCCCGGTTGGGGTCGAAGCTCCGAGCAGCATAGACTTCTCAAACAAATTTCTAGTGTCTATATTTGGGGTCAGGATTGAGTGGTTCGACATAAAAATAAAACATCAAAATTACGGTGAAGAAAGATCCACATTTTCCGATTCCTCCGGTTTCCCATGCTTAATGCTATAATAGGGTAGACAAGGGGGTTTTAATGGGTTTGGGTTTTAAGGGTTTAACCCGGGTTTTAAAACCCCCTTCAAAACCCCCAGGGGTTTAGGGGCTTTAGGGGTTTTGATGAGTTCTTGGATTTTTATAACTCAATGGATCTATATTGATATGTTTCAAATAGTGGTTCTATATTATTTCTGGAACCAATGGCATTAATGAGAGTCATATACAGATTTACAAATCAGAAGCATGATAATTCCCCAGATAAATGGCAATTCCATTGCGTACGGTCAAATAAATGAGGAATATGTCAATATTTCAATCAATCAACTTTTATTTGACGTAGCGTTAGCTTTATCAACAAAATGTTACAATACAAGTCACGATGTTAACAAAAAAAACGAATGGTAATTTAATCAGGTACAAGGCTGTGTAGTACTTGAGGGGATAAGGAAAAACGAGAACAACCCACCCCACCCTTCCAGATTGGAGGGTAGTAATTACTCCCAAGTTGTGCCATTCCTTGATTAAATAATTCACGAGTACATTTCCATTGCATATTAAATTACGGCGACGCGACGACTTCCGGGTGATGAGAGCAGCACCACAATACTCGTCTGGAATTCTTCTAATCGTCAAAACTCGACTGGTACAAAAGCTACATCCAAAGCGGTCCACGTTTTCCAGGAAGGAGGCTCTGCCCGTAATCGACTGTGGCCACTGTAACTCAATTGGCTGCAATGAGTCCGATGTCATCTGGAGGGCATTCCGACCAAGCAGTACAAAGTGCCGTAAGCGTAGCCGGTATTCACAGGTAGACGGGAGCACAATGAATTGGACATGCCCATCCTATAGCCGCCGTCAAGATTGATAAGATATCTTGCAGACCACACGAAAATTGTGGAAACCTTAATACACCAGTCCGAAGGGAGACACGTCTGGGCCACGGTATGTCCACACGTCTATCAACAACCCGGTCGCAGCTCAAGACAGGGATCTGGAACTATCACGAACAGTCACGAGTTGTCGGCATTTATTCACAAATGTGATAGCTCTATTATGACCTTATAAAGGCATTGTCTGTACACGTACCACTGGTCGTAGACAAAAAATGGGTCAATATATATTTAATAGCGGTCAATACCGCTCTCGTCTCTTCTTATGAAAAGACTAGGCGTTTTTGACGATGATGTGATCTATTGTGGCATGGCTTACGAGAGAAACAATATTCGATTCAACAACTTCTATACATGTCTTCTATTTGTTGTTCTATCTAATGCAACCTGCACTCATTTTCTGAACAAGTTTTGCATAGGCTGATTTTGTTTAAAATGTTGTCAGATAGTATGTGATAATGATCAGGTTTACCAGACAGATTGATAGATTTGATTGTACATTAAGTACGTAGTGTTAAATGTATGCCTTTCATGTACAACCCGCTAAGACCACTTAAAACCCCTAAAATCCGCTACAGCCCGTAAAACCCCTTTAAATCCCTTAAAACCCCTTGCGTCGGGGATTTAATCATTCAAACCCAGGTTTTTGCCTAGCCACTGCTACACCAAAAAATAATTCGATTCTGTGACCTCTTAACGCTTTTATGACCTTACCGAAATGACTTTTTTTAGAATCTGTGAAAATTATTAAACCCGAATTTCAAAAGGAAATAAAATGAAAGCAAGCAAATCCACATTGGAAGAAAACATTTCCAAAATGTGATTAGACGATTAGAGTGGTCAGATCATCTGATTAAGGTCAACCAAGGTCAAGGATTGGATTATTTCTAGAAAGATGCTCTTGAAGGGGAATCCAGTCAAACCAGCCGTGAGCTCGTATTCTTTTACATTTTGTATTTTGGACTTCTCAATTACATTCAGTTCAATTTGAATTTAATTAATTAATATTACATCGCCCTATGCAAGATATAACACTTTGTCGAAATTAATAATCCACAGAGGAATTTTAAATAAGAACATTTATTTTCTAATAAACTACACAAATTTCAGATCCGTAAGTTCATAGCGATATACCAAAACCGATTTCAAAAATTTTCTACATAATTAAGTTTAAGCATTAGTATAGGATTTAACAGGAATATGATAAACAAATGAATTATTTATTTATTTGAATTAATTTTAGATAACCTACGGATCGAATTAATATGAAACAATATTTGATTTTATTAGCATTTGATTTCTTTTTCCTTCAGCTAGCTTCTTGTTCTTGCTTACTTCCCGGTAAGTTCGAAAACTTTACAGAAAAGTGGGCAATTGCATTTTATAAAAACCTGTGCGGAAATCAGAATCAATCATTAGTACAGGGTACACCAAATGTTCGGGACCCGTGTATTGGTTAAAAAGTCTAATTTTAGTCTAATTAAGAAAATAAATGCGAGATGGATCGTCCAAAATTTGAAGAGATTTTTTTTTTATTATTATATCAGGTTGAGAAAGCTCAAGCGCAAGAGTCCTCTGGTGGAGAGTGTGAATGGCTGGAGCGTGGATACCACCCTCTGATGAACGACTTGGTATGCTATTCTCAATCTCATTTGTTTAAGTAGTAATTTCAACTTGAGTTAGGTCTAAACGACGTAAACCTTTCAAAGCAGTTGAGATAAAAGTAGGAAGCAGGTGTTTCCTTTCTTATTTTTTTTTACTTTTATTTCTATTTAGATTCTGGAGTCATTGTTTGGAATTGTGAGACGGTTTGATTTGAAGACCTGTCGACTTGTCTGCAAAAATTGGAATCTCCGGACCATTCCACAAATGCGCTCCACCTTCCGGGTCACTATTCATGGAGATGATTCATGGGGGCCGGATCCTCACAACATTGAACGTTTTGTGGAAATATTTAGTTGCAACGAATTGGGCATTCCATTTAATTCATTCCGTCTCGGACCGTTTTGTACAACAGAAGGAGTTGGTCAACAATTCCTTCAACTATGCGGGGAAACAGCTAAGGAAATTGATCTTAAAGTTGATAACCGACCATTTTATGGATACGCAATTGAAGATTTGTCTGAATTACTCAGATCTTGTCCAGACATAAAAGTCCTTGGATTTACAAATCGATTTTTCTCCCGCTCGCATTCCGGAAATGTTGTCAAATTATTCCCCGATTCGCTGCCGACGTTCTCATCTTTGAAAAAAATTACCTTCCAAATAGGCCCTTACCGTCTTGATAAACCACGGGCATATTATAATTCTGTCATTGATGAATTGTTAACTGCAGCTCCAAATAGTTCTGAGATTATTCTGGGGGATATCCCCAGTTACAGTGGTACTATTGCTAGCAAAATAAGATTTGTATTGAACTGCATTGAGAAACTGGGACGAGAGTCCTCCATTCAGTCCTTCCATTTCATCAACGCCGAAATTCGGCACATCAAACAACTGCGGAGGATGAGCGAGAAAGAGAATGGACTGAAGTTGAAGAACCTCACTTTTAAACCTCACTTAAATACGGAAAAAGATTTTGGCCCTGGCAACATCCAATTGGCTACAATTTTCAAGGACACGCTTCAATACTTCAACGTGAATCAAATTCCTGAAAATGATCTGATGGCTTTCCCGTTAATGCCGAATCTCAAATCCTTGGCATTCAAACTGAGTCTGCTGACTGCTCCCAAACCCACAACGTTGACACGGAGGTTTCCAGCTCTAGAGAGATTGGATATCGAATTTGAATATGGGTGTGGATTATGGTCTCAGCTCTTTTCTCAGTTTGATTCCAGTCCAACGATCAAATCTTTAAGTGTTCCCGGTCGTAAAATGCAAATCCATACATTCCGGGATATTAGGCGAGTCTTCCCAAATTTGACAACATTAGATTTCCGTGTTGGAAACCACAGTGAAGACATTTTGTCGCAAATCTGGAGTGAAATGGCGGAATTGGAATCCTTGTCCATTTCCGTTGACATTAGCAGGACGCAGGAGCTGTCCCTGGACTCTCTCTTCACTGGAATTCCCACTCAAGCATTCGAAGGAATTTGCTCTTTCCTCAATGAATGTGGGTTCGACGTAATGACAGCCCAGCAGAAAGCAGAGATAATTTTGAAGCTGACAGAACAACATTCTCAACTCCCTTCCATTCGGAATTTAACAAGTAAGGAGAACTATATTTATGATCCACCCTGTTCATTAATCCAATATTTCATTTTGTGATTTCAGAATTGAGACATTTCGTTTTGAAAGTGGAAGTTGCAGATGTTTGGAGAGGAGAGTCTCATTATTTGACTGACCTCACTGCCTACCTAGCTCTCTTCCCCATGAAGCATCTTCGCCATCTAAATGTCAAGGGTTGCTCGGTGAGTGACAATCCTGAGATTTTGGCCAAATTATTTTTATTGTCTTTTAATCCTGACGTTCCTTTTGTTTTGATTTTTGTTTAGTTTACAAAAACCTGCTGTGAACTCCTGACGAAGGAGACTGGACTGGGGACTTGGGGTTTTGTAGGATTTCGGCACATTATTCCTCCATTTGTCCTCCATGCACGAGAGAATCAACAGAGTCAGAGTCAGAGTCAGAGAATTCTTTATTAAAGTCATAATACTCCATATCCCATACAGTTCAGTAATATAACCAAATTGATTTCCAATGGGTGTTACACTATTCCGACTAAATTAAAGCATGCTG
>JAQGCA010001837.1:0-15715 GCA_034698945.1 Protaphorura quadriocellata
TTGAGATAAATTTGAATTGGTGCAAAATTTCTCTTATGGCCTATCTCCTTACCCATTCTCCTTTCATGTACTCTGGGATGAGTCGATAAAACTTTCTACCACAAACAATTTCGTCCGAGTAAAATACACCTTAACCCGTGTTTTTTTTCTTAGGAACGACATTTTATCCAGCTCTAGTTTATACTGTTTTTTTTTAGGTTTTACAAGTAACTTGTCGATATTAATTCCAGGTTATATTTAATGTTAAGTTTTTGCAAAATTACTCTGATAGTATGATTTTGGTTAACGCCGAAGGTCAAGGGAATTTAAGCTAATTAGGAAGGAACGCGAACTATTACTATTATTATACCGGATACATTCTGACTATTATAGAGTTTATGAGTCGATACTTCAACAATAATTGCACGATGGAGAGGTATATTAATGATTGAAATATATTTCATCCAGCCATATCATATTTTAGTGGTTGAAATGGCATTTATAATTCTTACAAGATGTTATCACAACTGATAACTGAATTGAATTGTGTCATTCCGGAATAAAAATTGAAACAGAATTCCACGCGAGTGTTAAATGTGTCGACTTCAGTAAACAGAGCAAGCGCTATGTAAGAGCGCATTGCAGTTAGAGGAGTAGGGAAAGAGTAGAGCGAGAAAAGCGAGAAAAAAAAGAGAGACAAAAGCTAAGAATAGGAGAAAGAACGACAACAACGGACTGGGCTATATCAATGGTGGTTAGTTTTTCTATTACGGTTTACTTTCGAACCCATTCGTAATGATTAGATAACAGAAATAAAATTTCTTAATTAATCCAACCAACTCACCTTTTGGTTGTAGTCATGACAAGAATCAGACCTTAAAATCTTGTCTGTGTGTCATGAAGATTCTAGAATAATCTGTCAGACCAAACTTTTGTAAATCATAACCCCCAAAGCGATTTTTGACATTACCATGAACCGGATGTGAATAATCTCTGACCACGAAGTAGTTCAAGGGAAGCGAAGCACACGTTGTCATACACCGCAATGGAATAGTACTGAAGTTGTGACTTGATTTATATACCGCTGCGTATTGACCAGCTTTAAATAGGAATTTGTCTGAACCGGATGTCACCATACAAGCTCTTATCATGTTGCGTAACAAAAAGCAGAGAAAAAAGTTCATTCTATTACTACACAAGATCAATGTAACAAAGCGTTTATATGCACTGGAATGTATACTGGTTGCTATATAGTATTTTTGAACATCCAGGCAATTTCAAATAAAATCAGTAAACTGCCTGATTGAGGAGCGAACGAAAAAAGAGAAGAGAAAGATAGAGCTGCTAAAGCTTAGAAAGACAGAGAGGAGCGAGAAGAGAAAGAGATTGTGCAAATTACTGGACTGCCGGTAGTAAGGGCGCAAAGGTCATTCGTATCAACTTTGAAGTCAATTGGAAGAAAACTGCGCCCAAGACTGCGGCTTCCTTGAAATTAAAATTACGTAGGTTATAATGGAGCGCTTCCAATAATATGCTGACAAGTACTGCTTCCTATCATATGGTTGGAAGTAGTACTGACGGTTTTGGCGGAAACTCTGTCGGCAACCAACAGCCGAGCTCGACGAGCAAGTAAACAAAAGGCAAAACATATCGCAAAGGATTTCGAAGCAAGACGGTTTTCAAGTACTTCGAATTAAAATCCGCTTTTGTTTCCCAGAATTACAAAGTACCCCAAATCGATAAAAAAAAATCAAATCGAAGTTCGATCTTTCAGGCTAACCAACTTGACCGGAGCAATCGTCCAAATGGTCATGCATGTCAAGTTTGAAATCGATGAGAGGAGAATTGCTCAAGTTATGGTGCACGGAAAGACGGACGGACGACACAGGTCGCGGACACAGGAAGAGGTCGCGTTCGCTCCTAATAAAAAACAAAATAAAAACCGGAAAATCGTTTCATATCGTAGAATTGTTCTTGCTTCACACTATTTTAAGATACCGCTGCATGTTGACCAGATTTAGATAGGGAAGTACCTCTAGTTAGTAGTAGTCTGATTTTGCTGGCTAACGACCTAATGACGGGAGCTATGAACCAACGCCCAAACATAGAGTTCGGAATTTTAGATAGTTTCTTCTTGCTTGATGAAAGATAAAAACAATATGAAATTCTATGGGCCCAACAGTCATGAATGGCAAGTTCGAAGTCAAGCAAAGAAGAATTATTGCCACAGCTTGAGTACTGACCGAAGAACACATCGTCAATACGTTAATGCGGAACTCACCACATTTCGATCCACATAATAATTGCCATTGTTCAAACAAAATAGTGTATTACAGTAACAGTGCTGGTATGATGATACATAAGTTTACTGTTTATTCATTAAACCATTGTAATTTATATATGCTTGTATCCTTATGTTGTACTGGAGCGTGATTAAATTACTGCGAAAATACTAAAAAGTACAATTATTTTCTAACCAACGTAATCATTTTCCCCCGGCGAAAATACGTACGACAGTTTTACATAACTACTTGGACTTGAACTATCTACAAGTTCCGAATTCTTCCAAACTCCTAAAATTTCGGTGTCATGAAGTCTGTCGGAATGTAGAGTGGAGTGATGCAAATCTGCCTAACCGAAGTTCATTCAGGTAAAAAACTAGGAATAATCTCTCGCTGGGTCGTTATGAACACCTTCCGATTCCGACAAAATTATATTAATGTTGAGCAATTTACATCTAACTGATAGGAATTCTTCCGTTTGACAAATAATACTGATAAATGCTGTACACGCGATAACGGGAAATCGGACGGAAAACTCAACAACCAATTTTGCTAATGAATGAACTTCATAGCTATGGTCCGAATTGACTTCTCAACTCCACCATGTTCGTTCCGAATGTGTGCGTCATGGTCGCGATTGGAATACGAATAATGTTGACACATGCGACATCGACGTATACATGGTTCCGAAGCCGTCGAAGTTGAGGGAATAGGTTCAACTGCTTCTGAATTCTCAGGCCGAACTTTTTTCTTCGAAGGGGATATTTGGGGAGTTGACATTTTTTCGCGTGAAACTGTTGTAATTGAACGTCCGTGAGCCTCACCCCTGTGTCGCCGAATGTCTGATTTACTAACAGAGTAGTAATCACAATATGGGCACACTCGGAAAGACTTATTTCTTGTATTTGACATTTTGTCCATCGAAATACGGGCGCCGGGAGAAAGAGACCTTTCTCGTCTTCCCTTTCTCTTTCGATATAAGGACGACACAACAGCAGTCGTTCCTTCCCTCGGCCCAATAATCACGTCTGACTTCTTAACAAGTCCAAGAGAAAAGAGAAATTCCACTTGTTTCGGACGTTTCCGATGTTTTGTCTCCCAAACCCGTCGACGTTCCTTAGGTATCTTTAATTTATTCTTTTTTGTTCTATCATCTTCTGAAATACTTGGTACTACTAAGGGAACGGAATTGGACTGTCTAGTCTTCCGAACTGCCGTAGATTTGGTTTCGGACTTTCCTTGACTTGACGTTTCTGGAATCTTTGGATCATAATGTATGAACTTGACCACATCAGACACCCGACGATTTGGGTGTCGGAGCCGTGCATGTTTCTGAATCTCACTCTCCTCATACCCCTGACAATCACAGATATCACAGTAGTACCACTTCCGTTTACCCGGTTTTTTGGTCACAGCGGGTTTCTTCTTACTCGTATTGGCTGCAGTGGGTTTCTTTTTATTCATATTGGACTGTTTCAGGATATTTGGAATATACTCTGAGTCCGATCCAAGGTCATCATCAGATGAGTCTTGAAAGTCTTGATCCTCGTCATCTTGATACGAACGTTCAGTATGTCTAGCACGTTGTTGCTCTGATTTGTTTATTCTCAGTTGGTTAGCAGCCTCTGCAAATAGAAAGATTAGTAAAGATTGTGGATAAAACTTTTATTCAATTGCAGCTTCCACATTGTCCAATGAATTTGAGGGATAACAGAATGATAGTCATAAGAATGAAACTAGGGAAAACGAATACACAAAACACAACTCACCCATTTGTTTCCGTTTTCGCTGACACTCCAGTGTGTATTTCGCAGCTATTGTGGAGTGGGATTTCCTTTCACTCCTTGAATACTTTAGTTCAATTTCATATGGAGTATACGGTCCATCAACGGGCGGTCCACGATATGGATACAAACTCGAGGAAATCACAATATGATTTGATAAGTCTTCTCCGGTTAAATCTCCAGTCTCATTAAAATTGCTTGCATTTCTGGCTCGAAATGCGTACGAAGCAGATCCAATCTGTGAGTCTTCATGGTGTTCCCTCAGTTCGTGAGCTTGGCAGTGACTAAATTTTATAAATCCTTTTGAACAGGTTGGACAGATGAAATGGTCCAAAGCAAAATGCCTTCGTCTGTGAATCAGGTATCGATTTTTGTTTTTGAAGACTATCGGACACACACGACATTTCATTTCTCCACGCTCATTCAGTTCAATACGCGATTCGTGGTCATCATCATCATCTAGTGGAATTATGATATCCGCTTCCTGGTCATCAACTTCCCGTCCAAAAACAGCTTTGCCAAACAATTCCCGGAACTTCTTTGCGAAAGGAACACAATCTTTGCTGCCTTCATCTGATGAAGTTGTAGAAGATGAGGAGGAAGAAATTAAACGAGTACTTTTTTTCTTGGAGGTATCTGCATCATCGTCTTCAGAAGAGCTTGACGAACCATCTGAGCTGGAACCCGAACCGGAATCACTTTCGTCGCTGGAATCATCCAATATTTGCACATCTGAAATAAATATGAAATGATAGGGATACATCGAATATTCAGTTACCATTCGGCCAACCGAATACTTGACTATGCATTAATCCGGGGATTTGCTTTCAGAAAGACCCGTCCATAGGAATTCCGTTTGAGCGATTTGGTCAACCGAATATTGACCGGACATTCGTCTATTATTCGGATTATTGGCCGAATTCGAATATTCGGTCACCAAATCCCTGAAACGAAATTTCCATGGACATATGCTAACTCTATCGACACCATTACTGTACTCAACAAAAAGTAATGAATGAAACGTGATCATTTGATTATTATAAAAGATTACCTCGCTTGATTTTTCAAATTATGGTTACTTCACAAACTGATTCTATGAATAATTTCCCATTTGTATTATTTAGCAATTTAGCTTACCATCATCACTCTCAGGAGCTGGGATATTATTTTCAACAACTTGACGCGGAAAGCCGTTTTCCGGCGGGACCATCGGAAGAGGTTTCAATGTGCTTTCTTTACTAGTTGCACCAGAGAGCTTAGTTTTTTTAGCCTTAACCTGGCTGGACCTTTCCTGATTTCCCTCAGCATCATCGTCATCGTCAAGAGTGATTAGAGGGATGTCTATGTTCTCATTCTCACCAGGATTGGAAATGCGAGACGCATTGCGAGTCAGTGAGCGAGATTTGACTTTTATTTTCCTTTTTCTCATTGTTTGTTCATTTTGACTAGTAGTTTCCTGCTGACCGTTACTGGAGTCGGCAGCCTTCTCGGACAAAGAACACACCGAAACAATTGATGGACAAGCTGGATCACCCATTATAACATCCTGGGGAAGCAACTCAGGAGTTACTTTATTCTTCTCCGCCAAATCCAATCCAATTGTCATTCTGCAATTTACAGACAAACAAAGTGATACCTCAAAAATTCCCTCTTTGACCACTTCAAATACCTGGGTCAACTCGACTTTGTGACGTCTTGAATGTGTCACGGATTCCTTCCTTTGACACAAATCACAAATTGAGTTTGGCCAGTATTTGTAGCGGCAAATGGTTAGGTTAGATTAGAGTTTTTCGATAGAACATGTACAAAACTATTCAGGAAGTTAGAGGCTACAACATGTAAAAATACAGCGAAATCTAACAGCCCACCTTTTGTTCTACGACTGTGCTGAGTGTGCTGTGCGGTGCTCTTTCTCACAGGGCTGGTAATCGGAATCGGAATCGTAATCGTAATCGAAAAATAATCGAAATTTTCATGACAATCGGAATCGGAATTAGAATCCGAATCGAAATCGAAATTCTAAAATAGTTGGAATCGGAATCGAAATTCGTATTTGTTTGAGCTTTTACTATTCCGATTCCAATAGTGCAAATTTGCAGTCAAAATTGTCGAAGTTGTCCAATTGAGCAAAAATGTGGGAATATTTTGTTTTTGCGTTCACATTCAGTGCCAGTCAGACGTTTTTGAAAGCCAGGTGTGGTAATCGTAATCGTAATTAGAATCGTAATAGAAAAATAATCAAAATTATTATTGTAAACGGAATCGGCATCAGAGTCGGAATCGGAATCGAAAATCAAAATTGGAATTCTAAAATAATCGGAATCGGAATCGAACTTCTAAAATAATCGGAATCGGAATCGAACTTCTAAAATAATCGGAATCGAAAAATTAATCGGAATTGGAGAAAAAATCGATTACCAGCCCTGCTTTTTTTCTCCCTACTTGGAATGTAACCTTTAACCGAACATATATTTTACTATCCAGACAAATTCTGTTTTGGTAACAGCAATCAAGGACAAAAGTACAAAGTACCTGCTACACGACTAAAGCGGTGCCACGTTCATCCAATCCAGGATTAGCCATTGCAGCCTCTGTTCAACTCTAGAATCGGTATTAAGAACAAGTTGCAATTAACATCACGCCATAATTCATAAAATTCGTACCAAGATACTAATTGCACACCCAAAAAAGTCATCACCTATGCCAGGATATGATAGGACATAAACCACAAAACGCCAAACGCCAACAAAATCCAATAAGTACCAAATTGTAATCACGTCATAATTATTTATTTCTACGGAGGGTTATCGGAGAATAGTTACGGAGTTATATTGTGCCCTTGGAGTGAGAGCGACCTAAGTGTTGGGTAAGCAGTAAGCTGCCAAAATGGTTGAAAAGGATTGTCGTTTGAGTGGTTTGAGAAAGCCAGGAAGCGTAACCACGGTGGGAAGATGCCTTGCCTTGTCGAATCAGGTCTGGAGTCTGGACATATGTAGGGTTCCAGTGCCCGCACAATAGTCGGTCACCTACAATAGATGAGTCGCAACATTTGTTGTCACATTTTGAATTTTGCATTTGCTCTTAAATCATAATACATGAAATTCTACTTTGTGACTTATGATTCAAGAAATAGAACCGACTGCAATGGGGGAGTGCGTAGGGTATGCGGGTCGGCTCACTGGTCACTGACCCATTGGTTTGGACAAGGTAGTTTGTCCCCGAAACAGTGTATAACTTAACTTCAGAAGTGGCTGAATATAGTGAAGTAGTAGTTGCAAGTTGCAAGGTAATCATTAATACATTGCCAAGATTGCAATCGATAGCTTAAAAAATCGGAAAACTATCGAAAACCGACGTGAAACGATTTGTCCGATAGAATTTTTTCTGTTGTCCTATAACCAAAAAAGGAATAGCCTATCTACGCTGAAAATATCAAACTGTTGGTCGCAAGATTCTCATCAATATGTATATCACAGGTTTTCTTCCAGCTTATTCTGGTACTGTGGTACTCTGGGAAAAATTTTTGGTCAAGATTGACCTCAACTTGACCTCTATGGTGATCTCTGACCATTTCTTTCGTCGAAAAGTAGGAAAAAGAATTGAGAGCAAAACTGACCTTAACTTGACCTGGTGACCTCTGAGGTCATCAAAAAGGTTACCAACATTTTTTCATCGTAATGTAGGAACTAAATTTTCGGTCAAAGGTGACCTTAACTTGACCTCATCCTCTGAGGTAATCGAAAAAAACATTTTCATCGAAAAGTGGAAACAAATTTTGCAGTCAGAAATGACATCGACTTGACATCAATAGTGACCTCAGAGAACACCCCAACTGACTCCATGTGACGTCATCAGGGTGAGAAAAGAAATTGAAACCAAATACCTTTATCAGTTATCGGGAAAATGAGAACGATTTTTCAATTTTCAATCTGTAATCACCTTAGGAGATCGCAGCGGGGGCATGGGAAAATCCCCTTCTGTTCGATTTGCCTCAAACTTGGCACTGTGATATGCTTCGACCTATTGAACAAAATGGCTGAAGACGATTATCCTTAAAAACTCCCAGGTAACCCCCTGGGGTCGCCAAAGTTGGGTGTGTCGTACCCTCTTAACCAAAAAAATGACGCCTACAAAAGTTGTTCTACTTGCAGAGACGAACAACTTTTCTCTGCGGTGTAGTGTAAGGTTGAGGTCGCAGGTCAAGGAAACCATTCATGATTGGTTTTCGGTTAAGAGGGAACGACGCCTGGGAGTTTTTAAGGATAATCGTCTTCAGCCATTTTGTTCAATAGGTCGAAGGATATCACTGTGCCAAGTTTAAAGGCAAATCGAACACAAGGAGGGGATTTTCCCAACCCCCGCCAATCGAGAACCATCATTGGTTTTGATCTGGTCCACCGACCGAGCATTTGCTCTGGCCAGACCAAATGCTCGGTAGACCAGACAGAGCGAAACGAACGATGGTCCTGGGCTGCCCGCTGCGATCTCCTTTCAGTTTATCTTTTTCAAAAACTTCAAGGAGCACCTCTGATTTATACCGTATTCGCTCAAGCAGATATTCTTTTCTCACATTTAGTGGCTTTGGCTGTAGACCGTTTTATATTGATAGACAAACAAACAAACAGAAAACAGAACTCACAGTAAAGCTACCTTATAATTTTACTTACACCACTAATCTGAACTGGCCAATGGCTAGGGAAACACTGACTCACTGGAATCCGACCCTATGAGTCAGGTCATCCCGATTTTAGTAAGTACAATAGGAGAGTTGTCAGTCGAAGTATGCCAGTTTCAACCAATCCAACTGAATTCGAAACGTAAACCTAAGAATTTTAAAAGTTGAACTTCTTGCCGCTCTTTATCGCACTATTTAGTTGGGGAGGAGCACTAAAATCCAGACGACCAACCCTCACGGCTGACAACGTAGGACTAAAAAGTGACTCGTAACATTTGAGAAAAAAATAAGACAGGAAGGGACCGTTCATTCATTATGTAATTCATATGGAATGAGAATGATACGTCGCAACGGAGTGGCACTTACAAAATACATAGACGAACCCAGGTCGTTCTATCGGTCGAATATACATCGTAGAAGAATCAGAAATCAGTGATGATGTGAAATCCGGAGAACCGGAGATAACGCGCTGAATCGCTGAGTTAGAAAGACGGCGTTATTTCCACCGGAATTTGTTTACGAAATATCATTCCTGGAAGGTTAGTTAAGTGCATTTGTCCGATTTCAGGTCTTCATACATATATCAGATACTGAACTCGTTAATTGAGCGTTCTATGCTATGATTTCAAATTTTCTGACCGGTACAGGTTTCAAACTGGGCGGACACTTGTACCAGCCGGAAAAAAAGCTTTTTACCAAAGCTCGAAGGTGTAATCAACTGGGGTAGCAGAACTTACATTAACAAATACGTAGTTGTAATTATATTTAATTGCATTTCAAAACATCCCATGTAATTTGTAATTTGTATATACTAAGTAATTAATTTAAAAAGCTTGGTCTATTTTTTTATTTTGTAAATAAATCCATTTTGAAAGTGATTGACCCACGCAGTGTGGTCGTGGTCTCCATTCGTACTTGACAGACGTTGAGGTTGGGTGTATTACTTTGACGGTTGTAGTAAATGAAATTACAATTACAATAAACGTCTATGACTCAGGAAACCTTGTCCTATTTCCATTCCCTTAATACATTTACGTTTCCTGTGTATGACTAGTAATTGTAACTAAATACATTATCAAAATACGAAAGTATTTTTAGTTATATAGTTATAATTTATTACAGTTGGAGACATCAGGCAAGCAATTGCGACTAATTATGTATTTTAAATTACTAAAAGTAATTAGATACCCAAGGATTTTACACAAGCTAATCAATCCTATTACCAGTAATACCTAGGATTGATTAGCTTGTGTAGATACCGTTACAAAGTAACTTGTAATTGTTGTAAATTTACAACATATTTCATGGTTGCAATAAATTACATTGCTGAGATGTGAAAGTAATTTGTAATACCGTATAAAGGACCTAATATTAGAGCCCCGGAAGGTGGGTTCAGGTTCACTGTCCAAGACTTTCACCACTTTCTCCATTAGGTTACATATTACCGTAAATTACCGAATAGTAACCCGGGTTACTATTTGTTCAGACAAGGTCGGAGGTCACAGACTTTCACCACTTTCTCCATAAGAGTACATGGAGAAAGGTAGAGAAAGACCCCGGTTAGTATTCAAGACCGGTTACTATTCGGGACCGGTTTCTATTCGGTAATTTACGGTATGTAGAAAGCTGGAGAAAGACCGGGCTCTTTTTCAGCACCGCGTTCTAAATGGCGCCAAAGGGCTTTATTAGGTCATTTGTGTAATTGTAATTGTGATTCTTTATTATCTTTACATTTCCAATGTAAATTATATCCAAGTTTAGCCACTTGACTTGAGCTCAGTTTTTGAGATCTATAGGAATTTGATGCAATTAATCCATCCAGTCGAATGCAATAATTCATTGATGATCGTATGTGTTGGATGTATTTGAAAATATTTTTAACTTTGTTCTATGCGGAGTCAATCCAATCGGCTTTTGACTGTATAACGGATTCTAGGAAATATTCGGTATACACAACGGTACACGTGCAGGTGCATGGTAATAGATTTAGAGTTAGGAGCAGGGCATTCTTAGGATTCCGATACATTCGGCAACGCAAAACGGCACTTCGCGAATTGGTCACCTAACTCAATGTGATCAAGGGGGGGGGGGCGACTGGTGGATTTGATCAATATTCAGATGGGTCAACAAGTCCTAGCAAAAGTGAGAATTAGACTGGCAGTTGTTGTTGTGCCTGAACCGGTCTGGTGGAAACAGTTAGGTCTAGGAGGTCGTTGACCCCTTCACCGAACTATTAGATTTGCAAGCGCTGCCAAGCTGCCATATGTTCTGGGTCTTTTCCTTCATTCATTTACAGATTAATTTCGATTAATAAAATATTTATTTTATAATTTAATACTGATTGATTGTTTCATATCAGATCAGATTTTTCGGATCGAATAACTGATAATACGATCTGAATATCCGACGGATATCTGGTACTTGTCAAATGAAATGTACAATCCGAATGTGATCGGATATCTGATTCAAGCTATCCGATCTGATCCGAAAATATGAGATGAAAAAAAAATATATCTGATCCGAAAATATCAGATCCGATAAAGAAAATATCTGATCCGAAAATATCAGATTAGATAAAATTGAAAAAATATCTGATCCGTATCTGATCTGATCTGACCCGACGAGCCTTAAACCGGGATAACAAATTCTAGCGAGGTGTAGACTCACCTTCTTCTATAGCATGTAGAATGTAAGCCATATGTGACGCATAGCACTGTATAGCCATTTGGCCAGTACATTACCATAAAAATTTAATATGCGTGCAACTTTGTTTTGATTTTCAGGGGGCTCAGATATTATTTAAAGTTAATTTTTTGCTATTTTAAAAAAAATGACCGAACATGAAAAGCAACGAAGTTAGTTATGGGTTAAAGTTTGCTGTAATGTTAAAGTGCATGGAGGATTTCAGATGTACTCAGACCACACTGCCATATCCGGGATATTTGCTTGTCAACTATGTATTCCTATATAAATATGAAATGCAGTTCCATTAAGGCACTTTATTACAAGTCCTGCCGTCCGAGCCCGTCCACTTTTTGTTTCTTTTAGGTTTCCGATCCCTTTTGGATGATAAGATTAATGTTGACTGTTGACTTATGAAGTTATGATTATGTTGGTTTTACATGACATGGACATGTCAATTTTTTTGAGATTCCTTTGGTTAGGCTCATAAGTCAGCTATCTCCACCGAATTCACCCCAATCTTTGTTTTTGGAATTAAGCTTTCTGTTGCATATTTCACAGAGACCGACGAAGTATGCATGAGCCGCTTCCTGAGCTTTATGAGAAGCTTGATTGGAAATTATGGAAGTGACAATATTTTGTACTAGTAATATTTAGCCTAGTTTTAATTTAGTTCAGTTTTAACCATAGAGTTAGAAATTTGGATTGTTTCTACGTTTTTAGAAAAAAAACTAGCTAAAATTCCTCTATGGTTTTAACCCTCTTTCAGAAATACTGATCTTCGGACCAAATTAATTGATTACCTAATTTTAATTTTTTTTTACAAGAGAAGTTTAGTACCCAAACATCGCATTCCACTTTCCAGGAAGGAAATGACTTAATTTTTCGGCGGGATTCCTTCCCGTTGTACATGAGAAGTAGTTTCCTTGTCATAAATTGATAATTAAGGGCTCAGTCCTGGAGGGACCTGTCGTTTTCTTGGGATTCCTGGCTTTGACTTGACTTTCTGTTGAATATTCCAGTGACCCATCCCGCTTTTTCTCCTCTTCTCTTCTCTTCATTTCCAGAGACTACCTATATATAGGTAGTCTCTGTCATTTCTCAGCTTTGTGAGAATATTTTTGAGTTGGATTCCGTTGGTTGATTGGGCGGTTGATTGGCGCGTCCGGAGCGACTCACCATCCAACGGACAAAGTGTCCGTCCTCCCCTCTCACTCGGCGTCATCCCCGCACCGTACCACCGCACCACCGCACAATACATCCATTTCTACGACAGACAACACTTCAACACACTCATCCAACCCGATATTCACACACCAAATCAAAATGGTAAGTTTTTCATCAGTTTTTATTCATCAGTGTCAAAAATTATCACAATCGAACCAAACACTCTTCATCTCACTCCTCACCAAATTTCAGCTCTCCGGACAGAGTTTTAACCCATTTTAGAACCCAAAAACTACGAGCATTTTGATGAAATTCAACTAATATTTTCAACATTTTCATCATTTCTAGGCTGGTGGTAAAGCCGGAAAAGATTCAGGAAAGGCAAAAGCTAAGGCTGTCTCGAGGTCAGCAAGGGCTGGACTTCAGGTAATTATTTATTTCATCAATTTTTTAATAGTTTGAGTCATTTAATTTACAAACTGACCCAAGCCGGCTTTATTGACCGCGGCATTCCAGGACTTGAGTTTAGGCGGGGAAATTAGAGGCTTCATTCTGTATACATATAAATACTAGATAGGTTTTAATATATATATATACATATTGTCAGATTATTCCGGATTTTAAAATTTGTTCATTTGTGAAATGTGTGATTAGTTCCCTGTTGGACGTATACATCGACATCTAAAGAACCGAACTACTAGCCACGGAAGAGTTGGAGCGACGGCTGCAGTCTACAGTGCTGCCATTCTGGAGTATCTAACTGCTGAAGTGAGTGATTTTCAATTTGGCAATGAATAGAAAAGATTCTGAAGTCTGAAGTTGCAAATTTTTAGATCAAATTTTTAATTGGAATAATTTTTGAACACAGGTACTAGAGTTGGCAGGTAATGCATCCAAAGATTTGAAGGTGAAACGTATTACTCCTCGCCATCTACAACTAGCTATTCGTGGTGACGAAGAATTGGACTCACTCATCAAAGCCACCATTGCAGGCGGAGGTAAACTCATTATTTTTCTTTTTACCTTTTCTTATTCATTCTTATTTCGTGTTACAAGTTATTTAATTTGTGTGCATTTTCTTCCAGGTGTTATTCCACACATCCACAAATCCCTAATTGGAAAGAAAGGAAATCCAAAGCCGATCTAAATGGAATGAATGTACACGACCAATTTTGGAATCTGAACTACATTGTTGATTTTTATATAAAATTTTCGTTACTTGTGTTCACTGAAAATCCCTCTGGTTTACAGCATTACCACTTATACATACATAAACACATCCTGATATCAAAACACTAAAACCTTATAAAATTTATTTAACCTTCAACATTTTGTAAAACTCTTTTGTAACGTACCTATGCTGAGTCGAAAGTAATGCACGACACTACGACAGTGATTATCGTTTTAATAAATGATGATTTTTCCCTTTTTGTGTACTTTTATTTATAGAATGAAAATTATTTTAACTTACCTGAGGATAGAATTTCGGAAATACATTACATTTACCCAAATTTTGTGGTAGAAATTTTTGTGAGACCTTCGTAAGTAGAACGACACGACTGCAATTTAATACCGACGCAGTAATTCCCGAATAGGTCCGTCCTCCAATATCTCTTCCTTTGTACTGGAAACAATTAGAATGTTTTTGTCACTTGAGGCAGAAAGTATTAAAACTAGCTCCAATTCCCAACTATGGTGTCCGACCATTACTTTTAAAGTGGTTGAGTGAGTGATAAATTGACACTAAACATTCGAAAGAACACTAATATTAATTTCACGCCAACATTTTCGTGTTTAACCCGATAACTACCAATACTCGGGACAGGTCATCAGCAGATAATTACTTGCATATGTCATTTGTATTGTACTTGCACTCGAACTACGTATTCCCAAAGATTGAATTCTAACGCTAATCGTTGGGTGAAAGGAAAATAAATAGGACATCTCCGTCCCCATCCTTTTGCAAATGTTGCAATACGGACATCGTTTTCTGAAAAAACGGTAAATCACTATTACTAATTTTAATGAAGCCGAAAATAGAATGTCCTTTCGAATAAAAAAACACTAATAAAGGTTTGAGTTGACGAGCTCGAGCGGGGCATAATCAATAGAAAAATGGCGACATTTTGTTAGAAGGAGGTCAATTTCTTACAAATTGTGCAAACGAAACACATTATTGTAAGTTAATCCTGCTTGAACTTCAGGAAATTACCAATTGAACTTTCGAACTGCAAGAAAATGCGAATCGTAGGCGTCCGTGATTGAACCTCGAACGAAGGAATCAGAATAATGTAATTAATATGGTAAACACGCGGGAGCGAATTGAGCAACTTTTCTTATTACATAATGCCAGACTGCCAGAGACCTAGGTGGTCTCTGATAATGCTTGATGCGATCAAGCACTCACTCCATATTAATTGTGTCAATTTTTTCGGGCTATCCATAATTCCTTGTTAATATGATTAAGTAATTAACGATTTAAAAATTTCAGTTTTACATTTTAGCAAAGTGTGGACGCTTGGGAACACCAATGATCATTTCTGTCTGATGAATAAAAACCGCAACGCAGAGGATATAAAAAAATCTCAAAATATATTTTATTTTCCTGTCATAACAAAGTTCGGATGAGCAATAGTTTCTTACTTCTCTCTAAACATTTATATACGCGAGCAAACTTCATACACAGTGCATTAAATACCCAATAGTCTTTCGATCCGAAAATTACTGGCCATGGCAAAGACGAGGGTTTTATACAATCCAAAATATTTGCAGCCAAAATTGTAATGATTGCAAGATTTTACGATTGAAAACACCCTGAATAGCGACAGTACTGGATTTTTACAATACACTCCTAAAAATAATAATTATTGTTCGTCACAACACTTCATGTCAATCAAAAAACACAACCCGAGCCCTTGCCTTCCACAATCGTAATATAAATTATGTTCACGAGTCGTGAAACGACTAGCAGCATGGTTTGTCTTGGCTACAGTAGTGTATAAAAATTAATTTTACGTTCAGGGTATAACAACTAGAAGTGTTTTAAATTAATTAACCCGTGCTTATCAGACATAGATATAGAAATAAGTACTAGAATAGATATGTGACCGTAATGCTTCTTATGCTGACCACTTTTGGTATTCGAG
>JAQGCA010001838.1:0-15706 GCA_034698945.1 Protaphorura quadriocellata
CTTTAGAATCGCATGATCCGTCTTGCTAACCCTATCTAGTTCCTCAATTACTCCTAGATTCCCCAGCATCATAAATTCAAAACGTGCCAAGCGGCCTTAAGAGCATAAACAATCTTGATTTATTTTTAATTAATGGAGTTGATTTAGGCCACCGTACCTCATCTAAACTTCCTTTAAGAATTTGAAAATCAGACCTCAATTGAAATGATAAAATTACCTCGTGACCATGGAGGTCGGCGTTAATTGTGGCTTCAGTAGAACTTTTCTTGCAAACCCTTTATATAAAATTGTCTCAGGTCAAATTCGAAATTTTATCGAAGTCCCCCTGACTCTACGATCTCAAAAATAATTTTAGTAGTCCCAGAGGTCAGAATAGTCTACTGCTGGTCTTACATTCTGGCAATAATGCAACAGTCGAACGCCTGAAGACAGAAATGTATCTGGCTAATTATGTACAGGGAACCCGAAAAGCATTACCGATTTATTAACTCTCCCGGCTTTAAATTAAGTATTATGGCTTAAATCAACTTCGTTTTTATGAAATGTCCTACAATCAAGACGAGTATTTACAAAATGTTGGCAATATAATCGCCTAACGCATAAATGTCAGCTACACATTTCTGGCAACTTACAGTGCAGTATGAAGTGGACCTTTCGCCCCATATGTTAAACTGACTGCTCAACAGAATAAACACGCATCGAATGAAACACATGATCGGGAATGACGCCAATTAATAATACCTAATGTGGGTTCTTTTTTCTTCTGTAGGAATACTTACTCATTTTGAAACAAATTAGGATTCCTGGCTAACGTACTGACCGGCCCAAATGTTCAAACAATATTTTAGCTTTCTGAAACGTCCAGGTTGGATAATTATATCGGCATAGTCCGGATATTTTCTTGCCTGAAAATAAAAACTATATTGTACTAGCTTATTTTGAGTAATTCATGAATAATTGCCGAAAGTATCCGCTCCGTGAACAAACTGCAATAGCTGGATTTGTCAATAATTGTTCTTTCTTGACTTATGCCAGCTGCAAATGGAATATAAGCTAAAACTTCCTAAACATAGCATAATATTCTGGAAGTATATTTATTTGTTCTGGCATCTATTCTTATTAAACTTAGATTCGTAAAATAAACAAAAAGCAATGTCAGCCGCGGTCCTAAGAATCTTTCGAGGCTGGGCCCGCTGAGGAAATTATATATTTTAGAGCATACGATTATAGTGCGCCCTCGTATTCCTAATTTTATTACATCTAAAGTAAAGTCCTATAATATACGCCTCTCGATTGGGCTATACTGCCAGACACTACTTATTCATTTTTCAGAAAATCGAATTTCAGAATTATCCATATCAGTCGTTGCACAATTTCTCATACTTTTGTCCCATTTCACGGTTTAGTTAGTAGATAATTAATTTCCTTCGTGTTGTCATGTCCGCGATGTGTGCATCCATTTTCATTAATATAAGCCATCAGGTGCGATTCATTCGAAAAAATGTCCTGGATCAATAAATCACGAAATATACCGTGTCTAAATATATTCGAATCGAAGAGATAAAAGCATCGGGGTACAAGTAGATTGTGACAATTAAGTAACGGAATACTGCGTTACGTTTTGAATTGTTGTGTGAATATTTTGCAATTTTGTATTTCCATTTTCAGTCATTTTCTAAAATCGAGGGTGGGCTATTCCCACCTATAACCCTTACTCTAGACCTGTCCCGCGATACTATTATATCCTTAAGCATCAATTACACTGGAAACAATTTCGCCTGAAACGAGGCTGGAAACGAATTTATGAAACCTTTCAGAGGTCTCGTTTCTGGTGTAATACAAAAGGCTGAAACGTTTCGAATGTGAAGGCTCATTTCAGCGATTGCAGGCCCCTGAAATTAAATCGAAATCGCTGTGGCGATTTCGTTTCAGTCATTTCAGTTATTTCAATCGATCCGACCTTCTTGTGACCTCGGGCGGGAGTTTCAAAATATTCGATTCTACTTTTCAGTTCGCCTCAGCTGATTCGGCTTGAAATCACGTGCAATAAATTTCAAGTGTAATTGCTCTATTTAGTTGAAATAGAATTTCCGGCGATCCTTGAAATGTTTCGTGTAATTGCAGAAGCGTTTAGAATTGTTTCAGCCATTTCAAGCCATTGATTGCAGGTTAATTACTACTTAGGCGGTGTTCCACTGACCCATATGGGATTGGATGTTGTTCCTCGGGATTTAAACACGATTTGCAAAAACTAGAACATTCAAGCTTGAATGTGCATTGAATAAACGTCTAGGTTTTCTCAAGTGCAAGTTAAGGTCTTACGGATATTAATTAATTAGTGTAATCTAAAATTAGACCGCAGTTGATGATTTGATGAACATATAAATAGTATACAAATTAGACCGCGCAGTGTATAAATAAAAATGAGACGTTGATTAGCTGTCAAGTTATTCTAATTTTATTAAACCAGGAAAATGACTCATTTTACATTAAATGAGCACTTCAAACAGATGTCCTATTCAAAATATCGTGTTGAGGTCACTTTTACTTCTCAAATGCAAGAATGAAATCTAATTAAGTTATTTTCAATACCATAACGGCAGCATATTCATCGGCCTTAGGGATTTCCAGAAAGAGACATTCCGAAGTTTTCTCATCTTTGTGATCTGAGAATAATCTTCGTTGAATTTCTTGAAATTCATGTTTCATTGCAGATCGTCGAGTTCCTGGGTGTGTGAACGACCCAGAAATAACTGAATAATTTAGAATTTTGCACATCTGAATCGCACGCGAATACATTTCATGAACCAGACCTTGGCCGCGAAACTCCCTTGCGACAGATGTTATAAATAATTCGACAGCGACAGGTACGTTGTAATCCCGACAAATGTTCACACCATCGTACAAGGCGGTTAAGTATTTCCGGACGATTTTACTCTGATTGCTGTTCACTGGTCTGACAGGTGCGGAGTCAGCTTTGAAATCAATTATTTGGACTGCGGCGACCTGAAATTTTGATTTCTTTTAAATTATAGTTTCAAATTGAACTACCCGTCAACTCATTGGGGCCAGGATACTATAATATACCGTAAATTGATTTTGATAGTGAGAAATGTTGCAAATAAAATGCATGTAAACTTTTAATTACCCTTGAGTTACATAAATTATTCATGAGCGTCGATTGTAGTACGATAGACTAAAACCAGGTCGTCTTTACAAGGTGGTCGCAGTCTCGTATAGTCGAATTCTGACATGCAAATGGGGTTTCCTTGTGCAATTGGTTGCAGTTTTACCTTTTTGGTTTCCTTGTGCAAAACAAAGAAACTCAATCCGTCATCCGCAACAACGGCTGTCACAATTCTGTGCAAATCTTCTATCCTTTCATCTGAAATGCCCACTAACTGACACAATGGTTCGTCCAAGTAGAACTCTCTTCGTAAATGCGGCAGCACAACTGTCAAATCGGAAATTTGTATTTTCTTGAACTCGAAATGTTTCCAATCTCCTTCAACACATTCCATATTTGGAAAAATATTCTTTCAAAAGTAATTCGAAATGAAAACAAAATATAATTATTTTAAAATACGGTAGACTCAGTTTTTCCGGATATAATCTACCGACTTCACAATTATGAGAAAGTTTGAAAGAAGCGAACACACTAGTATTGTGGGTCAAATGATACGGTGAATCGATTACATAACACATGTGTTAAAATAATAAACTCGCTTAACGTCATGCGGATGGAAGCATATTGTGTTTACAGCGTATAATTTAATGTAAACCTTTCAAGATATTGAAGGAATGAGAGCCACATCTTTAAATTATTATCAACATTTTAACATGGTTAATAGCCGAGATAGTCAAAATTAGTATTTCGTCATAACCAAAAAACAGAATTTTCAAATCAAATTGATTTGAAGAAACAAAGGTGCTGATAATAACTTTTATAAAGATTCGGAATTACTCAAATTTGGCTTACAGGGATTTATTTTACTGCGCTCGGGCTACTATACTATTCGTCAAAATATTCATTTCAACACCACATTTTCCTTTGAAACGTTGTTCTCTGGTGAATCTGGTAAAAGTGTTACTATTCTATACGTTTTCTACACCGATGAATTACTGAAATCGAAGTCGTAAAATAATGTTATATTGTACTGAGATACAAACAGAATAACTCTAGATGATTTCGATTGATTCATGAAATGAAGTAACAGTTGTTTGAACAAATTGCAAATTAAACTTGAATTCCGGTTTGCGATGCATGATTGTCGGTCAGCCCAGCGTCCCAACTACAAATGGAAATCTAAACATCCATTCTAGAAATCTGCTATCCATAATTTAGTCTGCCCCTATCAAACTTAGGTTCGTAAATTAAACGAATTATGGCATCATTTTACGATTCCCTTTCTGCTATAGTTTTCAAGACATACGTTTTTGGCTTGGCTAAGCATATTTATAGTAGCATTGTAGGATCCTACTAACTCGACTCCATACATAAAAACACAAATACAATAGCAATAAATTAGTGACAAAGTCTGCATTGAAATTTATATAGATTTCCGAAATTCGAGAGGAACGAAAAGAAGGTTATTATTTAATTTCCGTAATCTGTTGCTCAAAAATATGAAGGTTGATTTCTACAAGTGTAAAACTCTCCGAGAAAATTCGTATATAAGTTGCAATATGAAGCTTATTATATGTATTGTGCTTAGTTTTGGAATTTACTCTTTTTCAGTTTCCCTAAAAGTATTATAAAGTTGCATTGTAAACAAAATGGCCATTCCAATGAAAGTGGTTAGTTTGTTTCTTGTGATTCAGATCCAGAATAGCGGAGGTGAGTAGTTTTCTTGTTTTCAAGTTTAGTCTTCAAACGAGGAATGCATACGAATTTCTGCTGGAGTTGGTTAGTGTAAAAATATTACTTAACTCAATTGCACGATTTCTAAGGATTTGAGAATTTAAGTTACTGGCAATGCAATCAAATGTTAATTTCAAATTATTTATAAGCTGTATTTGCCCTAAAATTAAACACCGTTAGTATTTTCGAACACAATCCCAACGGTCCGAGATGATGTCGACTTTGTCGACCTACCAGCTTGGTTCACCGGCAATTGAAATTCAGGAAAATTGCTTGGGATCGCATTTCTGGGAACGAATGAACATTTTTTTTAAGTCAATCGATGCCTGGGGAAAAAGAAAGAAGTTTCAGACCCACTTTTGTAAAAACCGGCGAATTTCGGTTTCTTCATTTTTGACATCTTGGTGTCCGTTTATCATTAAGTGGCTACTAAATTGAGAGCTCTACTTCCAAAGGTACATTCGAGCTGTATAAAATTTAAAAGGGTTTTGTAATTACGATTAGAACAACGAGAAAGAAGTCCTGACTTAATTATTTCTTTAAAATTAACATCAAAAATTTCAACCAGTCATAATTGTACATATCATTGGATTTCAGCTCACGGGATCGATTCATCGGCAAATTACACTCTCACGGCCTCTGTTATCGAAAACAGCGATCACTTCAACGACAGTGACTTCTCCCTTCGAATCGTTGGAGGAAGATTGGCCAATCGAAACGAGTTTCCATACCAGGTCGCGTTGTTCTATAAAACCAGTGAGACATCTTTCCAATTCGGTTGTGGTGGTACGATTTACAACTCAAAATTCATCATTTCGGCATCACATTGTTTGCAAAACTTAACACAGAGGCAAAACTATGATCCGGAGTTTATTCGGGTAGCTACCGGACAACTTCAGATTCCAAACTATGCAGGAGCTAATGGTCAATTTGCCCAAGATCTGCTGAATGTGCGAAGAATACATGTTCATCCACAGTTCAATGGCCAAATAAATCTTCTCAGAAGTGCTCCGGAAAATGATATCGGCTTATTAGAGTTAGAAAACGAAATCGTGTTTTCAGAATCTGTGATGAGTATTAATATTGCGAATAAGAATGAAGTTTCAGAAGGTAATTAATTACACGGCAGTTGATAATATTCTAACGGGGTGAAAATCTGACAAATTTTGAAACCTTTTCAAGAAGTTCAGGAATGTATATTTTCTGCTAAAATATTTCAGGCATGGCGGACGTGAGCGGTTGGGGTCTTACAAGTATTTTGTTACCCTTCCAACGTCCAACAATAAATCCTGGAATTTTACCTCTGAAAACGGCCAGACAGACCATTTACCCCAGAAAAGTTTGTGGAATTCGTTACACAGCGTTTCTACCTGACTATTGGCTCTGTGTCGGAACCCTGGGAAGGTGGCAGTCCACTTGCAGCGGAGGTAATTTGCATACATTTATGTTTGAATGCTTTCGAATGTCACCCTATTAAAAAAATCAATCAAAGATTCTGGCGGTCCATTAGTCTGTCAAAGAAGAGGAACTCAAGACAGATATCTTTGTGGAATCGTGTCCACCGGGATCGGGTGTGGTCTGATTTTAACACCGGAATTATTTACTGACGTTGGAAAATTTAATGACTATATTCTCTCAGTAGCCGGCACACAATAATATTAAATTCACTTGAACTGCAAATACACGAAGTGTATATTTCATAAAGAAAGGACTCTTTTACAATTTGGCATAAATGTACACCCACGAGTGGAATAACTCTCATGGAGCAAAACCTCTCTATAACAATGACCATACAATCTCTACCCGAAGGATCCCATGCTATAACGAACTAAAAAATACATAGTAAATCCGATAATCGATAAAGATGAGATTATTTGATCTCATCATCCGAACTTTATAAACATTCGACTTTCTGGAGAGATTCAATACCGTGATTAGAGGTAACAATTCAAACCTTCCCGGAAACGAGATAGCGGATGTTCACCAGTTCACCCTACGAATTCTAGTAAATCGAACTTATCAAAATCAAAATTTTCATTGAAAATAGCAAAATTAAATGATACTTTGTGAAAAAAATATTCTTGCAAATTCGCTAATTTGTCATTCAAGACATGATGAGTGACGAGAATCGTAGTTAATAAATCTGGGGGAGTACATATAAGGATATTTTCGATTTTCCCTTCAAATTCTAGCAAGTGAACTACTAAAAGGCGACTAAATAAAACAGAACAAATTTTAGATGTATGTGAAATTACGATATTCCGCTGTCCAAATCGCCGAAAGGAAATTAATTGATTTCTTAAACTTGAGGGTGGGATTCAATAAATTCGACAACGAATCGCATGCTCAACAAAACATGAACTCAAACCACCTTACATCGAAGAGAACATCTTTGTGTTTTCAGCAAGTGAAAATTATCGAAGATCGATAATCCATCGACATTACCAGAGTCAAATATAAATATGAATAAGTGCCAATACATTATAATTGAATGTTTTGTTTTTCCGTTAAAGTGCTAACCCCAGCATTCAAACATACAGAGTATGCAAGTTGATAAATGAACTTATGAATTCATTAGTTTAAACTCAAGTCAAACGTCAAAATTTTTTAATTTATTACCCTTCATCTCGGGCAAATCCTAATCTGTGCAGTACATATTTAAAGCTATGCAAAAATCTACATCCTAAATTACAATTTAGAGAACAACTAATATTTAACGCCACAGTGCAAATATATGTTGGCAGAAGATAGGATTATTAAACCCACCAAAACAAACATTTCTAAGAGGTCACTTACAAAAAGTGGAGCACAATACAATTCCAGTCCAAATGTAGTGCAAACGAACGACACTGAAAAAATCTCCAGTTCAATTCAATGGATTGGGCAGTTTACATATGATCCCACAGTCGACGACAGTCATAATTTTCCATTGTAAAAATCCAGTGCCATGAATAAGGTCATTTGGCACACTTTTCCAGGATTCAGTGAATTAAAAAGTGTTTGTACAGCGAACCAGTTTTGGCCTTTTCCTAACATTGTCGCGTTCCTCATCTCTGTCTCTGTAGCATTTCACAAATATAATCTAATCTTTTAAACACTTCATGTTCACGTTTATACAAAATTAAAAATGTCTGGATAGTTCATCAGACAAATCAGACTTAACCAAAGCAAGGGTGCAAAGAGGCTGAAAGCAAAGGTTCGATGAGGTTTCAAACTGGAGACCACGGATTATTTTGAGGTGGTTGGGGTGTAGGGAGATTCGCCATGGAGTGACCATTACTACCAGTATGAATATGTTGCATTTGTTGCTTCTCACGGATTTCATTAATGGACGGTTTTAAAATATTATTTTGGATATGAAACGGATTAACCGTTTGATTCATTGACCCACCGGTTGATAATAAACTTAAGCCTGTATTGCTGTCGAATGGATTCTGTGTCAGTGTTGTGGCAGAATTTCCAAAAACAGGTGTCGTTGAAGCGGATTTTTGAAGTAAATTGTCCAAATCAACTAATGAACTATTTTCACCGAGAAATTGGCTTGGATTTTTCTTTGTAAAGGCTTGTGTAGGAGAACTATTATTACTTCTACTTGTTGCAGTAGGAGTCAAAAGTGTGGCCATAAAATTAGTTTCCGAAGTTCTTCCTCCAGTTCGTTTTGAAAGAACATCAAATTCATCCTCTTCAGGGACAAATGGCGCAGACGCTGCTGTTACTGCTGGTGCCCATGGATCTACAATTGGGTTGGACTTTACCATCCATGGATCAGCTAAAACAAATAAAACCAATAAACTGGTACACATTTTGTGGTAAAAGTTGGTCAAATGGGAATAAAAATATTTAAAATATACTTGAAAAGTTAAAGTTATATAGGATAATTACCGTTATTAGAGCTAATCGGGTTTTCCGAGGGAGAACTCCAAGCATCTTGAGGTGACTGAATATTACTGCCCGGTGCGGATATATTCCATGGATCTGCTTGTACTGAAGTTTGATGATTTCGTATCGGTTGAGAATTTTGAATTCCCCAAGGATCACCTCCACCCAAGTTATTTAGTGGTAAGGCCGCTGCTCCTCCCAAATCGACGTCTAGTAAATCCAAAATTGCGCTAGTGTTTTCTTTCTTCTTGGGGGGTTGCTGATGTTGAACTGGCGGCCTAAATGCGAAGAAATATAGGAACATGTCAAACTTCAAAGTTCAGGACATTGAATTCGATATTTTAAAGGAGCAGGTCTCGAAAGTACCTACATTGTTTTAAATTCGTTTTCACTTTGAGAAAGTGCCATTTGTAGTCTTAGATCATCGTTTCGTCTTCTTTTCTCTTCTTCCTCTGCCTCTTCCTTCGACATTGCTAATGCTAATTGGAGTTGAAGCTCCTCCTCGCCTTGTGTTTGCGGACGAGCACATTCAATCTCGGGATTTCGAGGTAGCCGAGAACCTGAAGAGTGCCCATTACTACCACCATGAGTAAATCCATGTGAATGTATAACTGGACTGGTTGGTGAAGTTTCGTTGGAGTCGGATGAACCAAAGGCATTTAAGGTTTGTGCAAATCTGTTAAAAAATGAAATACATTAATCATAAGTAAGCCAATAATTCAAATTACTTAGTCAAGATGTAGCTGACAAAAATCTCCGTACCTTTCCCGAGCTTTGAGAGCCCTCGTCCGTTCATTACGATATCTTTCTTCAGAACTCAAAAGTGCGACTAATTGTTTGGCTTTTTCCCTAACATTTAACCCTTGATCTTTGTTATCCTCCAAGTATTGGAAATCCTTGAGAGTCTGAATCGCAAATATGTTCTCCTTACATTGCTGACCAACCTGATGAAAAAACAAGTAAAACATGATTGGTTGAAAAGAAGTGCCAAAACACTGATCTGCTGAACGAACTTTAAAAATAAATAGATAAAATAAAGCAGTAGGGTGGGGTAGGGTGGGCTTTGACTTTGACACGGAAATAAACCTTATTCTATTCTATTCTAAGACGCCCCACATTCGAGCGAGTGTGATAATTAGACCCACCCCTTAACTACACGAGCATATGACACCCAAAACACGTTCACAAATAGGAATGGGGCTATTAGCACACCTTCCCGACAAAGGGAAATGTTAACACACGCAAAAAGGTGTGCTAATTAGACCCTATAACTTGGTATATTATTCTCCCCGGGGCGGGCGAACGGCGAACAGCTGTGCTAATACGCCCTACCCCCTTAACTACACGAGCATGGGATCCTCATAGCGGATGGGGCTAATTAGCAAACATTTCCATAGTGGGGCGTATTAGCACACTACCCTACATAATACAGAAACTAACTTCTTAAACACCGAAATGCCATTCTGTTACTTTACCGGAATTCGCTCTCATCAAATCACCCAAAAGGTCAAACACCAATACGTTGCGGCGCTGCCACAGTTGCCTTACGGTTCGCTTAATATGTTATTAACTACACCATTTATTACGATTCGCTCTTCTATATTCAGAATCTGCAGAAATTTTGTATGCGGTATCCTCCGTGAAATACCAGAAGAAAGATTTCTTATGGTAAAAATGCTGCTTTCGAATTGCATTGACAAAAATATTTCCAAGAATGTCATTTCCAGAAAAAATTTGAGTGAAATCGCACACTTGGAATATTCGAGAAATAAAAATAGCAAACAAAAGCACAGTCATTTTCCTGTTGTACTAGAACAAATAGGCGGATTTGAATAAGTTCCACTGAGGATCTGTCTTGTGATTTCCCTATCCTGTCATTGTTGAAGACTGCAATCTGCTAAACAAAAAAATTCAAAACTCATCTAAAATCTCGAAACGTCGAAACCCGTCACTGGACCGGAGTAAGTACGCGCGGAATTACCTTCCGGCCGCACTTGTTCTTGATTGAAACGCATGATACAAAAATTCAGCACACTATGTAAATAAAACTAAATATTTTTATCACACAATTGATTGTGAGAAGCGTGAGTCATCTTAAAAACATTTGCATTGTTGGGCAGTCCTATTCCGGCACGCGAACTACCCTTCAAAGCTCGTAATCTGTCCACTACCAATTGCTTAGCGCGAATCGTGACAATAAAAGCAGAACCGCTAATAAAGTTAACGTTAATAACTCAAAACATAGTGCTGTGCCGGTAGATCATAAATTGAGAACCTACCGTGTTCAGGAATTGTAAGCCAACTTCCAAAAGATTGCTAATTTAATTCTTCAAAAATCAGTCACGGACTTGAGGATTTGGAATTGGGTCTAATAGAATAGCTCTCTTTGAAATTTAATCTCGGAGTTTGCTCGTACATTACTGAGAAATGAGAAAAAGTGATTCTTACCCGCTCAGAACCAGTTTTTATGAGATATTCCAAAAGGACGAGTGATTTATAAACATGTCTCCAATTCTTCCCAGAATCATTCAATCGCTTCCAAAGCATTTCCATGATTTGTGCAAATGCTTCAATATTATAAGTCAAATCTGCGATTTCCGACATAATTGTACTCGATGGTCCCCATGGATCATTGCTTGTTGCTTCACGAACCTTTTTCTGTAAAATAAAGTTACATTAATATAAAATTCCAAAGGTTTCTTTGCAGAATAAAATAATGTAAGCTAAAACTTACTTGCGGGTCCGTGTAGTTGTGTGCAATATTTTTGGCAGCACGGCGTAGTCCAGCGACGCTTTGCATCTTGATCAGTATTTTATTTTCGGAATCTTCCTAAATTTATCAAATGTCAATGATGATTTCGGCGTGATGCGACGTAACCAATTTGACTTGGTTTTAGTAAATGGAAATTTTGTAAGTTACTTTGCTGTAGTAGTGTGGTCTTCCCAGTAATGGATTCAAGCACTAAAATTACGACCCTGTATTTCAATATATAAACCGCTTCCTCGGCTGTCAGCTGCAGTAATCCATTTAACTTTGCTACAAAAATTCCCCCTTTCAAAATATTTTTTCTCTCAAACTAGTTCAGCACTGATGAATGTGGTTTGCTCCAAATTCTTGATTTCTGCAATAAAATAAATACAATTTTGGTTATTTCCTTACTCAACGTATATACGAAATCAAAATAAAACAGTGTACATTTAAATGAAGAAATGTCATTAATCGAAAACCGAAACCATACGAATGCCAAACACACCTACATTCCCTTACGCACAATTCTTACTTGACCCAAATTCCGTTGAGTTCATTAGTAAGAAAGTAAAATGTCCCGTATGCACTCAGTCAGACCCCAGGCGAAATGTTTAGAATACTGCTTGAATGTTTATAGTGAATGTGAATAGAGTACCCTTTCTTACCCACTAATCTAAATCCAATTGAAATTGAGAGACAGATGGTCTACTACGATGAAGACGACAACAATGACGAGTTGATTGTCTGTAGCTTTTACAATTTATGACGAAGTGAACACTGGCATAACACTGGCCTAACGGCCAAATTTTACACCTGAGTAAATTCTCAACGTACGAAGACGTGCATATGTTGAGGTAGGCAACCTTGGCAAAATTCACATACGTCCACCCCTTCTTACTGCTAAATTACAGTATAATAATATGTCCCAGGCAAAAGCTCGAACAGGTCAACCATTAGTAGGCTGGCGCGTTACATAAATATGCGTGTTAAGTAAGTTCGGTGCGTCAAGTCAAATAAGTATACCTTATAAAATGTTCGGTTTCGAAAAAGACATGACAGCTTACACATGGGGTTTTGTCATGCAGTCAGATTGTCCTAAACCTTTTGTATGATGTACCTATATAGGATAGGATACGGTTGACCACTAACAACTTTTGTGTTGAAACTTGGGGCATCGGGCATTTTCTACACCTCTTCAGAGGAAAAAATTACCGTTCGGTACGAACTTAACGCCGGTGGTTACGTGAAACCAGTTCCTAGCATAGATTTAGAAATTACTAGACTGTATTACTAGACAAATATTTTTTAGATCAACTGGTTCCTAGTGACCTGGTTCTTCGTTTCACCCCGTGATAATTCTCAATGAAAATTTCGAGGTATAAATGAAATACTTTCCTGAGGACAAATCTTCCTTATTCCTTACTTCCGACCACAATATGTACACGGGATTTAACGTCTAGCCTGATTCGATTTGTGGCCTGTGACAATAAGCTGTTACCAGTCAAGCCGGCTTTAAGAATTTGCCCATTGTTGGTATTTGACAATTTGGAGGTGCAGGTGGTAAGAACGAATGTGATGTGATACCCCTTTCACGTCTTGAAGACTCAACATCATGATTACCATTTACCATAGCCTGGAGTGATGCCAATACCGAAAGTGGTACAAAAATCGATCGTTAAGTAAATAATTCGGCTAAGAGGGAGAACTACGTTAGTTCAGCGAAACCCAAAGATAAAACTAAAGTAGGATTTCTAGGCTATTTCCTCAGCTTCTCTATCAATAATGCGTACGTCTTTCTTGGGTTAAATTAAGTAGTAACATAGACCACCATACCATAGTTTATTTTCTTTGGCGAAACATACATCTTTAGAAGAAATATTCTCCATACTTTCGAAATGTATAATTCAAACCCTTTACGTTTTCTTAAACGTTTTCTTAAAATTTTCAGAATTAGTTAAAATGATCTGGTAGGAAAATATGAGAGTTTCGTTATCGTCAGCAGTTGAAATTATTTTGACATTACGAGGGAAATATGTATGTAATTTTTATATCTTTTAAAAATTATTCGTCGTCACACGCTTACTTAGCTAATTCTGTAGTAAAAAAAAATGCTATCTTTACAACTGAGTTAAGTAAAAATTAATTGAACGCCTACTTAAAACGCCAAACCCTTAGAGTTGACGAGAATCGGAAGCTAATATTTTCCCGGTACACCGCAGTGAACAGAGTGAACTCATAATATTTAAGAAAAATAAACCCACTGAATCATAACTAACAAATCCAAGAAAATAAGAACCATTTACAGCAGCGTCAGGAGAAATCTGAAGCCTCACGTCCTTGTTTGTTAACCTTTGTCACGCTCACTCACATATACATATACTGGTTCAATCTGACGCACGGAAGGAATAAGAAATTGAGGAACAACATTGAAAAATGAAGAGTAACAAGTAAAAAAACAATCTTTCGACTTCCCGTTCTTAATCCAAACAAAAATAAACGACCTTTCATTTTCCTGTCAGACAAGAACGTGCTTTTATAAAGCATATTGAGCATTTCCGTACATATGACACGTGCATATTTTATTACTGATATTACAACTTGATTTAATTATATTAACAAACTCAATGTAGTTTAGGAGTTGTTTCCGGTTTCGTGGTTTACTAAATCAGTTATTCCCACTAACCAAATTTACAAGGATCGTGCTTCAACACTTTCTGGCTACGGTCAAATCGGTCTAGAGGGCAGGGTTTGGACGACACAAAGTCAAGCTGATCTGGTAGTACCACACCACACAGGTGGTCGCAAGGACAGGGAGACAGGTTTATATGTATATTAGATCAGATGTTAGCTCGGCAATCTTTATTAGGAATTTGCACTGATACAAAAATAGGATCAGATTTGTTCAGTTTCCCTAGTCGGTGTACGGTAGACGGTAACCTTATCGACTAAAATGAAATCTCGCGTGCTCGTTCACTAAGTTTGCGTTTCTCCGAAGCCTCTGCTTGACCTTGACCTTGACCGTCCTACCGTCCATTTATTCGATTGCTCAATTTCGTAATATTTATTCACCAACGAAGCAAGTCAAGTGACATCTCGAGAACTTGATGCCGATGTCACACATCCGCTCGAATTCTTGATGATTAAATGGAAACACAGTCTGTCTGTCATTTCCATTGGGCAATGGCAATGCAATGGGACAATGGTGATATTTGTTATCCTCACAGCAGCTCTTGCATTATTTGAGCCTTGTTTTGTTACATCCGCGCGATTGTGGACAGTGGATGAATCATCCATCATATAAATATATGTAAAAATCTATCATCAGCATTACATTCCATAATGTTGGACGAGAAAAGTGTAAACATAGACCACTCTGCCAATCATTAATAAGAAATGAACAGTATCGATCGAGTTTCTTTTCTGGGTTCCACATTTCGTAAAGTACGAGTTTCCTATTACTATTCTACATAATACATAGAATATAGATACAAAACCAATATTATAGTTACAATTTATCTGGTATGACGTTATGAAAAATATAAACTCAAGCAGTCTTGTAAATAAACCTGGTAAAAGGGTGATCTTCGTTTGATTAACCAACGATTTTAATTATTTCGTTGGTAAAACTAAACATTTTAGCCCTACCAAATGTAATTTGAAAAACTAAATGTATTTTTAGTAACTTTCCAGCAATATAACAACATAAGGATCGCCTTCTAGTCTCCATTGCTATGCATTTTTGAACAAAAAAAACAGACTTCCGGAGTCCGGACTTTCTGGATAGTTCCGTGTTAAGAAAAAAAAATTCTTGTAAACCGAAACCCGGGCTTTTTTTAACTGTCTTCTACAATTTGTTGCAACAAAATATCTGAGGTTAGCAGTTGGCGTGGAACCGACCAGATAATCCGCAATCGGCATATTCGACCAGATCGGCAATTGGCATATTCGACCAGATCGGCAATTGGCATATTCGACCAGATCAGCAATCGGCATATTCGACCAGATCGACACTGAGTAAAATGAGCTCCGAAAATCTGGATAACACCTCCAAAATCACAAAATGCTTCTGTTTAATACATCTCACTTTCTCACATAATTTTTTTTAAACCTATTCATATTCTAACGACCTACTCTAACCGGAATTTCAGAAAAATGAATTTTAAAATCTCACCGAACAAATTCTACTCGTCCCAGGGCCAAGTTCCGGTCGTTCACCT